>PVJH01005611.1:0-110150 GCA_004026705.1 Nesogale talazaci
GTTTGGACAACATGGCCAATAAACACAAGAGATTGTTCGAAGGGTAGAGATATAAATGGATTGGCGAGCCCCTCCTTGCTCTTGCTCTTGGATCTTCAGACCAGCCGGCTGCCTTGTTTGTCCTGTGCCTGGTTCTGCAAACCACACTAATCCATGGACTGTCTCCCTGGGAGTCCAGGTTCCTTCAAGCTCTCCTTCACCACGTTCTGGGAATATACATCTCTTGAGCTGGGGACTGTCGGACTCTGTCATCACGCTGCTTGTTGGTGACCTGCCTTGCTGTTTGCTCTACAGAGAACTACTTGGTAACCCTCAAGACACGAACTGCCAGTGTACTTAGCTGTCTCACTGAGCCATTTGTACTGCATTTTGGATTAGTTAACTATTTATTTCTTATGCTAGATATCTTTATATCTATATAAAAATATAGAGATAATTATTTGTGTCCTTTTTTTCTATAGAGAACCCCGTCTAACACATCTTGTTTTCTGATTATTATTGTTTATTTCTTCTCACAAGAATGGCTAAAGAAAAAAAGAAGGCTTTGTTGTTGTTAAAGTTATATGTGTACATTATCAGATGCTTATTAGATGCATAGTTTCAAAATATATTCTCTGTCAGTAGTTTGTATTTTCACTTTTTAGGTAAAGTTTTTTGATAAAAAAGTACCTATGGTCTTATTTATTTGTTTATTCTTTTTGTATTCTGTTTTTGTTTTTATGTTAGAAGACACATTGTTTAGAGATATATTTTCTTCTAATAATTTTATGGGCCTAGATCTTACAGTTAGGATTTTAACTAATTTAGAATTTGTTCATTTTTATGGTGTCATATATGTATCTTGTTTTATTTTTCTCCATATAGAAATATAATTTTCCCATTAACATTTATTGAAGAGGCTCTTCTTTCTGCATCATATGAATCTAGCACTCTACCCAACATATACTTGTACACCAATGTCTATTGCATCATTATTCACAATAAGCAAAAGAAAGTAAAAATTGTTTAAATGTCCATTGATGGAGGAATGACTTAATTAACACAATGTGGTACATACATACAACAGAATACTACCCAGACAGAGGGAGAAATGAAGTTGAGGTACACTGCAATATGGATGGAGCAAGAGGATATTATGCTAAATAAGTCCATTACAAAGTGACATTAAATGACCTCACATATGTAAAGAGGCAAATGTATAGAGACTGGAGTTAATTAAGAGCAGGAGGGAGGGGGAAAGACAGAGTTATTGCTAAGTTTGACCAAGGGCTTCTGGGAGGAGAGCATATACCATGGCATGGCTCAGAATCTCTGTATCACTCCACTTTGCAGATCACAATCCTTAACCACTGCACCACCAAGGGTCCATGAGCAGTCCATGAAGTCTTTGTGGCCACTGCAGTGCATTCCCATACAATCGCTATTTAGAATGCCACAGGAATGACAATCAGTGTCAGAAAAGGGTAAAGAAATTTAATAGACGGAGGCATGTCTGATTTCTGCCTGTGCGAGTCAGCCTTGATCTAGTGTGGAACTGATTATCCTGCTCCCTGTCCATGTTGCCTCCACACCATTTCCTCAGAGTTTATCACCTTCACCTATCACCCCATTCAAAGGCTTGAAGCCCCATCACGTTTCCTTGGATGTTTTGAACCAATCATTTTAAAAATAAGTTTTGATATTAAAAGAATCCAAAAATGGTAACTGATGCTGAAAAGAGATCTGGGTGTTAACCAGAGGTGTTGGGAGGAATACAATCTCAATAAAGAAGCTAAGCGATGAGAGACACACTTCTAAATTGCTGAGAAAACAAGAGATAAAGATTCTTCTCCCTGGTTCACATTCAGTACGTGCACCCACCAGAGAATATAGTGTAAATATCAATGTAGATTCTGGAATCTAACTGGGAAGAAAGCTGCTATCTACATCAAACGCTGTGACCAGATCATCCCAGAAAATAAGTGTTATCTTGTTCCCAGCACCTGTTATCCCAGACTTTTCAAATGATCTGACTGACAAGTGGAAATGATAGAACGAGTAATCTGAAGCCAGAAAATCTATCATATTTCATTAGTCTCACCTAATCTCTGCTCAACAGACTCTCTAGAACTATATGAGGTCAAGAAAACGTTGGGGGATATGAATAAGCAAAGAACCAAAAGTTTTGGGAGTAAAATAAAAGTGCTGGAGTCTTATAGCCATAACTGAAATCAATAAACATTTGCATAACACTTTTCACTGAAATTGAATATCAAACTAATTATTGATTTCAAGCAGACAATGGAACAAGTCCTTTGGGTAATTCATGAGATGAATGCATAATTCTAACTTTGGAGAGATTACCTCCTTAGCTGTAAAGCATAATCTGGGACATTATGCAGATTCCTTAAACTCCCCAAAACTTAGTCAATCTTCCTTTTAGAGTTCTTATGACTGTTGAACACAGTGCAAGAAACATGTATGACATGGCACAAGGCACAGAGTACATGTTTAAAATATAATTGTACATCTCCAGAGCCATTCCTTCACCTTCTAGAACAAGATGCTTATACCTCTACATATTTTATTCCACTCTGTATACACGTCACATATGATCACTCTTCTCTACTATATTGTTACATTTTATTCTGTATACTTGTCTGTGAGTGGATCGTGTGTGGTGGCTTATATTGCTGTGACATTGGAAGAGGTGTTACTGGTATTTCAAAAACAACATAGTCACCAAAAATGAATAGGCTTCAGAAGGACTTCCAGACAATAAACAGGCTAAAAAGAGGGACTAAGTTTTCACTTCTGAAAAATTAGTCACTGGAAACACTATCGATAATATTGAAAATTTGTCAGATAATGACGCCTCATGAAGAGGAGCTAGAACATTGACAAAAATCATGCCAGATAGGGAGTCCTTCACATCAGAAGACACTCAAAATATGAGCAAGAGCTGTCTTCTCTTAATGGTGTGCCAGAAGAGTCAGCCATAATGATGTGCGTAGAGCAGAGACTTCCAAATCTGTGTTTGCTAATAGACCATGACTCAGAATGAGAAGAAACAGTTTAGTAAACATTACTAATAATCAAAAGTTAGAATGTACAAAATATGAATCCAGGAAACTTAGAGGTCACCAAAAAGGAAGTGGAAGGCACACAGAGCAGTATCTTAGGCATGAGTGAGCTGAGATGGACTGGTGTTGGCACTTTGGAAAATTATATGGTTTACTATGCTGGGAATGACAGATTAAGGAAGAACACAGTTGATTCTTTTGACATCTCAAAAGTCAAAAACAAACATCCAGTACAATGATGTCTGTGATAGGAGAATAGCTATCTGAATACAAGGAGACCCAGGCAATCTAACTACTATCAAGAAATATCAAAAGGAACATGGACGTCAAAAGAAACAAACAACTCTGTCTTGACGTAAGTACAGCCTTGAAAGCAAGAATGCCAAGACTTCGTCTCACATAATTTGGTCATGTTATCAGGAGAGCCTAGTCCCTGCAAGAGGATATCATGTTTGGCAAAGTGAATGGGCAGCCAAAAAGAGAAACATTCTTCACAAGACTGCTTGACACAGTAGCTGCCATGACAGGCTGAAGCAAAGCAGCAATTGCGAAGAGGGCACAGTACTGGGCAGTGCTTTGTTCTGCTGTCCATAAGGCTGCGATGAGTCGGAACTGACTTGAAGGCATTCAACGATAGCAATCATATCGTATGCAACACTGTCTCATTCATCTGATGGTATCCCCACTGTTTACAGGGCAGCGATTGCAAAACACTGATGTCGATTCAGTGGTGGCAAAATTAATCAGTGAATGAAAGGATGAGGACAAGGAAGAGGTCTATATTCATTTATTTTGTAAACAGACCCAGGCATCGTATATTCATGAAAAAGGCTCACATCACATTTGTATTCAATTATCTCAAGTGGCGGCAAGCTCTGAGGCTGTTTGAATATGTCCCTGCTCAATCCTTAGCGAGATTCTTACCATAAGAGTCAGAGAAACCTCACCTTTATCCCCACTCATCATGCCATGCTGAGTCAATCTCTTGAAAAAGAGTTGTTTTCTAAATAGCAGGAAGAAAATGATTAGGGGGAGAAATGTGATCATATAGATGAGTTCTTTTGACATTGTTTCCATTGCCTGTTATGTGTTTAAATTAATTGAATTCACTAGAAGCAAATAGTTCTGTCCCAGAAATCTGACAGTATTTCTACTGAAGCCTAAAGAACCTTTCTTTTCAGATGCTATAATCAAGTTTTAATTTCTCCTTTTATTTTTAATTGAACTGCCTATCACATAGTGACTCTGAAAACTCTTTTGAAAGTGTCATATGAGACAAAAGGGTCATTATTTTCATATCACTCCACAATCTGGTTATGTTTCCTCTCAGTGAGTGGAGGCTCCACCCCTTCTGGCCTCTTTATCTGCCCACTGAACTGCACTTCACTAATTGAAGACACTGAATTTCAAACAACTCATGTAGTCCCAGAAGGCCAGATTGTCCAAAATGATTTTTTTCAAAAGACCAGCCATGTTCTTTATGTGATGGTCCATTCTATATGTCAATTTGGATAGATTATGATGTCCCACTTGTTTTGTCAAGCACCAGTCCACCTATTAAAGTATTTTTTTAATTTGATTGATACTTAAATATCATTTGACATTAAATAAAGGAGACAATCCTTAGTAAGAGAGTGGACCTCATCCAATCATTTAAAGGCCATAAGATCAAAACACATGGAGGTTTCCAAGAAAGAAGGAATTATGTATCAAGACTATAAATCCTGTCAGAGTCTTCAGCCTACTTGAGAACTAGCAATTTTGTACTTAAAGGCACTGGAGTTTCTATTCTGGCACTTGGCCTCTGGATTTGCCAGGCTCCACAATTGCTCAAATCAGTTCCCTAAAATAAATCCATCTCTGTTGGTTGTTTCTCTGGAGAACCCTGAGTAATACATAATATACTCCAGTAAAAGCTGCTTCTTGTTGAACATACTGTTCTACCTACTGTAGAAACCATATTAACGTGATTAAGATCTATTAAGTATTGAAGAATGTATTTGTCAGAATTATACCTTTTCCATCCTCTGTCAAATGAGCCTGTTGGATTTGGAAGCCCTGTAGATCTGCTACAATTCTACTGTGCATAAACTTGCATAAAGCTAAAGCCTTACAACGCACCACACCAAACCCGCTCCTTTAAAACCAGATTTCAAAAGAAATTCTTATCCCTTATCTAACCATGCAACCCATCTCATTAATAAAGAACTGTTGAGCTTCTAATATGTGTAAGGACACAAGGGCTACAAAGTGCATAAATTATTGCGTTATGGTCATAAACCGGGTCAGAGTTAAGGACAAAATCTTCTATCTAAATTGATTACATCCTCTTCTATCCTAATTAACTGGTCATCATTAATTAACTCCTAAATTTTCTCTTAAGAAAAAGGAGCACCATTTTCTCGTTTTAATTTGGAAGTCTACAAATAAGGTCAGACCTTAATGCTTTCTTCTAGTGTGTGATTCATTAATTTCCCCTGTGATTATGTTTATTTAAAGGTTTGTGAAATGAGAATCCTTGCTCATCAGAACCAAATAGATAAACCAATGAAGAAGACCCTAGAAAGTAAGAAATGGTACATAATGCATAAGCTCATCCATCTGCTCTTCAGTGGAGTTGATGGTCTTGACTCTGGAATACTACAAGCAAAAGAGGGGATAGTGCTTGGACTGTACTTCTATAAAAGAATGAGTAGGTCCATAAGTCTGAAAGCTACCTGAATCTAGGTGTATATTCTGAAAGACCTTAGTTATGTCCAAGTTGTTTAGTTTGAGGGGGAGGGGTTGTCCAATGGCTATGGTAATCACAATCAGATTAAGAAGAATTGGGATACTCAGTGAAGCATAATTCCTTAGTTATCATGTTTAAGGAAAATGTCAGGTATTGAATTCAATAACTGCATTTAAATTTTTTGATGGGTAAATGTATCCAGTACTGAAATTAGTGGAATTCTATATGACTTGTAGTTTACAAAGAACTTTTCCATGCTTCTGTTCTTTTATCAACTCTGTCAGATAAGCAAGAAAGTGCTACTATTGCAACTATTTTTGGTAAAGTACTATACAGGCAGCTGGACTAGGCACCACATGTGAAAATGAACTGAAGATGGCCCAGTGACCTGAATGTAAAAACTGTAAGAATCATCAAGATAAGAACAAACTTCAAATTCTCACTGCCACTGGGTCAACTTGAACTCATCATGACCCTATAGGAGAGCTTAGAAGGGCCCCTCTGGGTCCTGGACACCATGATTCTTAATATGAGTAGAAAGTCTTATCTTTCTTCCTCAGAGTGGGTGATAGTTTTGAACTTTTGACCTTCTGATGAACAGCCCAACCGGTAACCCACTAAACCATTAAGACTCCTTTGGACACTTGAGGAGCCATAATACTATGAATCCTATTTAGTAAAACTGAAAATGCACAAACAGTGGAAGAAAAACTAGATGAGTGGGACCTTCTAAGTAGTAGACACTAAAGGTCATCAGATAAGCTCACCAAAAGAACCCAAAGTGAACCCACAGACTTAGAGAAAATTTTGGCAATGGCATGTCAAGCAAAGAAATTGATATATAAAGTTAAAAAAAACCTTTAGTGTTTCAATAGAAAAATACAAATAATGTTTTAAATGAGCAGATGACATTCGGTTGAATCAACAAATTTATGAATAATGCTGCTCATGATCATTGGCCATTCAAGAGATGAAAAACAAACAAAAAACAAGATACCATTTCACCATCACATTCACTTCTGAGTCATAGCAACACAACAGAAAAAAGCAACCTCGCCCTGTGTCATTCCCACAATTGTTGCAATGTTTGCAGTCACTGTGTCAAGCTCTCTGGTAAAGAGTTTTCCTCTTTTCCCTGTCTGCTACATAACCAAGTATGAAATCCTTTCCAGGTCCCTCAAAGTAACATGTCCAAAGTACATGCTCTCTTTGCTTTTAAGGAGCATTCTGGCTGTCGCTTTTTCCAAGATAGAGGTCTTTGTTCTTTTGAAGTCTATAGAATTTTCAATACCAATTGCCAGAATCATAGTTCAAGAGCACAGATTCTTCTTCAGCCCTTCTAATTTAATGTCCAATGTTCACATGCTTGTGAGTTGATTGAAAATGTCCAGGTTTTGTTCAAGGGCACCTTAGTTCTCAAGCTAACATCCTTGATTTTCAATACTTTAGAGAGGTACTTGCAGCAGATTGTGTAACTGCCTCATTCGCATTAATGTGAACACTTTGTACACTCATTGTGTCTGCTTTATCCAAAAAAATGAGTATTTTGCCAAAAGTGAAGTGAAAATAAAGGGAAGTCAAACTGAAATATAATTTCAAACATAGATGAGGATGTATCATATAAAGGATGCCTCCTCTGTAGCTTCAGAAGGCAGTCCAATGCAGTAGAATTGTCAGAGTGTGAAAGAGATGATTTGCATTTGTGTATGCACTTACCATATTTTTTGGACCTTAAGACGCAGTTGACCATAAAACACACCCAATTTTTAGAGCAGGCAAACAAGAAAGAATGATCCTGAGCCAATAGTACCAATATACTAAAATACTTATTAAAATAAAGCAAAATACAGTAATATTTAAGAGGGAAAACTCAACTGTGATGTTAAGATTTGTCACTTCCATTAACAAATGAGGGGCGGGTGCGCTGTGCTGATCAGGTGATGTGAATGGCATTGAGACTCCAGAAGGCTGGACTTTCCCCAAACACACAGCAATTCACAGCATGCAAATAGCAGCAGCGAGTAAGCATGCACATAAACAAATGTTCTGGGATGGCACAGACCACAGACCTTGTTTTCCCCCCACTTTGGGAGGGAAAAAGTGTGTCGTATGGTCTGACAAATATGGTAAATGACCTTAAATTATTTACTAATGTTCTCTTTACTAATGTTCTCTGTCTTAACTAATTGCACATAGGGCCTGACAGCTTGATTTTTTCATACCTGAAATTCATGCCAAGAGATTTAACAGATATGTGTGTGCATGTGTGTCCCTAGTTACAGCACTTCCCTCATGATGTCATCCTGGTGTTCTGGTCTACTAATACCATGTGGTTCTTGAAAATAAGGTGCTTTTCTGTCTGCTCCTCAATGAACTGTATTGAAATATTATCCACCATTTGTATTTCCATTTTAAATAATGTTTGAATATCATTTTAAATAATGATGAATAATGGGAAAATGACAAAAAAACTGGAATTTTTTTAGAGGAAAACAAAACACCCTATCAGGCATTAGCAAGAACATCTATCTAACCTTTGATCCAGAAATCTAACAGGGAATACTTAAGCTTTCATTAAACTTCAGGATGGACGATGTCAGACAATGAAAAGACCCCCATAAAAGTAAAAATAATGAAAATAAAAGCATTTACTTCTCTTCCAGACACGGGAGGAGTTGTTTCCAGTATCAATTTTATCCTGCAGCTTTAATTAAGGCCCCTGTAGCCTATTGATCCATGTGGTATGAAGATTTACCTCGGAGGCAAAAGAATCATAAGCCAAATAAACAACAGTCAGCAGTGTGTCAGGAGGATCAAAGAAAGACTCAAGCTTGATCCAATCGATGTGTTAAAGACAGAAGCAGGAGCTGCAGGAGGGGAAGGATACGCTTGCCAACTTCCCCAGTGCCCTTATTTGTGTGTGAACATTCCCGTCTGCTTGCCCTTCTGTTTTCATATGTCACTGGTGGAGATCAGACATGGCTGGTCCTCGGAGAGGCATGGTTGGCCTGCAGTTTGAGGGCTTCCCCGGGGAAGTTCACAGTAAGTTTTTCATAAACAGCTCTGTGTGTCAGGAATTAGACTTTCAGTTAATATTTTCTGAGCCTCTCATGTCATGTAAGCTTATAATATGACCAATCATGTTGTCTATGAGCAGAACAAATCCTAAAGAATTTTATTCTCAGTCATGTGGGGATAAAGTAATCTTATGCATGATTGTCTCTGTAATCTTATAGAATCGGAGTGATAATAGATGTTCTGTGCTCTCACATCGCCCAATGCCACTGCATTGATTCTACCTTAGAGCAAACCTCTATAGGAGTTCCAAAACTATAAATATTTGTGAGGGCAAGATATCGTCCTTTTTCCTGAGGAGCAGCTGGTTGGTTCACAGTGTCAGCATTGTAGCTAGCCAGCCAATGCTTACCCAGCAGCACAACATGGATTCCAGTCAAACTCGCTCACTTCTAAGTAATGAAATCCTGCTCTCAGTGACCTTCTGGAACTACCCCTCAGGGTTTCCAACATTTTCTTTGTTTTTTTTTCCCCAAAACCATTTTATTGAGAGCTGATGCATAAAGCATATTGTTTCACAGTTCAATCAAATCAAGCAGTATTGTACAATGGCTACCACAGTGCATCTCAAAGTCTTCTCTTTTCTTCTTGAACTCCTGGACATCAGTTCTGCTTTAGCCCCCACCAGTGCCCCATGTACTGTATCCCAGGAACCATTATTTTACTTGTTTCATCAATCCTGGGTTTCATATACTGAAAAACAGAGAAGAAAAATTCAAGATGGTTTCCCCCAGTGACTAAAGTACATCGGAAATAAACCCCTATAGGAAAAATCAGAGCAAAAACCTCAGAAAATGTTGAAAACCAGATCAGGTCTCTAACAGTCTTATGATTCCCCTGTGGAAAAGCTGATGGCTTCAAACCATGGAGCTTGCGGTGAGCAGCTCAGTGTGTCATCCATTATGCCACCAGAGCTCCTAGAAGAGCCTGGTGTGTATATTTCTCTCCAACAGCTCACAACCAAGACTGCCTTATTTTGTTTCCACTTAAACACACTAGCACTCTCCCAGTTTCTGAAATAATCTGATCCTGCATAACCCCATAAAATCCCATTTATTATTTCATTTGCCTGAAATGTTTTCTGCCTTGGGAACACCTCTTGCTCCATCAGCTATCAGGTCATCAGCACTTTCTCTAAAAGTCTAGTCAATAGAACTGAATTCAGACACTTCTGAGGTAAAATAAACACTCAGGAAGTGCCTAAAACTATAGAAAATGTTGTGACTAATGTCTCTCAGTTACTGTTTACTGGCCTTTAAGATAAAGTACTTGGTAAAGCTGTTCAGAAAAATAAAGGTGATGTGTGTAGAGAGTTCAGCATTGAACCCTCAGAGTAAACATTGAGCAGAGACTGGGTTTAAACTAGCAAATTTTTGTTTAGTGCATGAATACTTAATCATTTTTCCCATTACAGGCTTCTATTTGTGATACACAGAGGCTAAAATCTTTATTACCTGGCCCTTTGAAAAATGATGTCATATAATCTTCTATTCCAGTCTCCCACGCAGCCTATCTGGTGCCTATGAAGCATGAATCACCAACTTTATCCATGCATCTTCAAGTCCACTTTGATGGAGGAGACCTTGCCTCAGTTGGGGTCAAGACGAAGGGAAAGAGGGTTGCTACCAAACAACCTTAAGCTACTGTCACCCCAAATTAAGAGACACTCCTATGACAGTCATAAGAGAATCTTACAGGAAACGCAAATCAAAATGGGGAAGCAAAGCAAGTACATCTGAGAGAAGAGGTTGTACTTCTGCTGCTGAGCAAACTGGGTGAAGCAGCTTCCCTGGGGTGGGGGACCCTTAACAATATAGACAGAACGCATAACACTCTATGTATCTATATCTATGTGTGTGTGTGTGTGTGTGTGTACAAGAACGGAAGGAGAACATATTCCCGGTACTGTGTTCTTAATTGAATTCTATTGATGAGGCTGTGTGCAACCCTTGCTGGTCCAGGCCTTGTGCTAAAGACTTCTGGAATTTTAGACTCTGACCTGTTTTAGGTATACAGCATCATTCATAGACCATACCAGAAGGCTCAATGTAGAAAGGCCACGAAGCAAACTGAGCTTTACCTTAAACTCACTTGTTGTAGGTTTAATGAATCAACATATTCCTTAGGATTTAAGGCTAAATTGTCCTAGTGACTGCTATTCCAAGGTTATTGATTTGATGGTCATAGCTTTTGCTTTGAAAATGTTCAATGAATGGTGGACCAGGATGACTGTTTATTTTCTACGTGAATGTTATCTTTGTTTTCTTATGACATGAAATAGTATGAAAGGCTGGGTTCTGTCTCTGTGGATGAATGTTTCTGAATGTTTTGTCGAATCACTAGCCCCCATTGTTCATGTAAAAGTATCCAGGTGACTTAAAGTTTAATCTATACATGTCAGCAATTTTGATCTGAAAAGCCAGCCTCTACAAACATACCATATATACTCATGTATAAGTTGAGTTTTTCAGCACATTTTAATATTTTTTGTAGTAAAATTAGGTGCCTCAGCTGACAGTCTAGTTGGCTTACACTTATGTAATATCCCTTTCTCTATAGTGGTCTAAATTTTATACTACTACATACATTAATGACTATCAATAGAATCACCTTATCATCCATGGTTTGTAATGTCTTCTGTCACAAAATTATAGTGATGACTATATAGTGACCCAGAGACATACACAGACCATAGATATATGAATGAACTTGGGGCTCACAGTTCTAGCCCCAATCTAAGTATAATTAATTTTTATGGCATGCCATACTCCATATTAGTTCTCATAAAAACTTCTCAAAGATATTGGTGCAAAATGTGGTGAAGAAACCAGATGGTGCCCAGTTATCAGAAAGAATAGCTTCTGTGTTCTTAAAGGCTGACTTTAAAACAAGCAGCCGCCTAAGAAAGGCAGGTCCACGTGGAAGAAGCTTTTCAGCTGGTGTGATCAAAGCATTATAAATGATAAAATCTAAATCTAACAGAAGGAATTGTATCAGAGCTTAAATTGCAAACACCCAATTTGCAGAAAGCTATAGATATCAGTGGAAGTCCAAAATCCATTGTCATGATCCCCACTAAAATTAAATCTCTGACCATCGCTTTGCTATCAGATAAGAAGCATTGCAAAATTGCTCAAGAGAGATAGGACTAGGTTAACAGATAACCCTTGTAACTTGAACTCCCTTTTAACTCATTTAAATTTTTCTTCAGTTTTAATATTTTTGGCTTTCTTTTTTATTTTGATTTTTCTCTGCTTTGTCAATTGTTTCCTTTGTTTTTTTTTGTATTTTATATAAACTTCTGTATGTGAAATCTAGGGCAGGTAAGTAAGTAGGGACAGTAACTGGATTAATAATTACCTCAGGGCATAGCAGGAAACTTGGAAACTAGTATGAGAAGAATCTGTTCTGAATTTAATGTTGGTAATGATGGCACAAATCTTCTTAATATAATCAAATGATTAAATTACATAATGTAAGAATTATATGCCAATATAACTATTAGAATTATTCCAGCTACTTAAATAATGCATATGAAAATTCTAAATGTATAAGGTCATTTTTTAAAAGGAAGTAAGATTTTAACTGCATAGCCTTCATCCAAATTCTTTGAAAATGCCATTCAAGATAAGGCAAAGGCTTATAATTAATTGCAAGTAGTGGTAATGGAAATCTAAGGGGTATTTACAAAATTTCACTAAATAAATCCTTTCTATATTCCCAAACAGAATTCTGGAACTGCTGAAATCACATTTCTGCTTAAGCAGTAAGTTTGTGAAATCCCTATCCATGTTTTTCTCCATGCAAAGATCAGGAAAACAGTCTTTGCTCATCCCTTCTTTGGGACTGGAAAGCAGTGTGTTGTCATGGGAACCTCAAACAGACTTTGGGATCAGACCAACAGGGTTCACTTACTAGCTTGGCTACTAACTTTTTGTTCAGAATCTACAAGACTATTTCCTCATCTACCTATAAACTCCACCCCTTTCTGAGCTCAAATTTTAATCCTCCATAGAACTTAATTTTGACAGCTTCTATGTAGCCATAATTAATGAAGAACAAGTTTGAAGCAGCAAATGTTGAGCATATGGGTATTCTAGAGACATATCAACATCATTAGCAGGACAAATGAGATGTCACACAGTGTGTGCATAGCAATTTTCAGATCAAACCCAAATGAAAATTAATATTCCTCCCTTTGGTACAATATGGACCAAATAGTATACAATCTGCCCTAATAGCAACAGTATAGATAAAGTTAGCATGTACTGTAGACAGTTAAGAGAAAAGCAAGTAGCTATTTTTGCATGTCTGATATAAGGACAATCCCAGTTGTGCATGGGTTAGTATAGTAGATAAGGATATGGGATAAATATTTTATCAATGTGCCCAATTCTTCGGATGATGATGAGATTAGTTTGGGATGTACAGTCAAGAGATTGGAAGTGAAGAGAGTCACTTTCAAATATGTCACATGCTGCATAAATGACTAAATAAGGGTTTCAATAGGGGGTTTAATGTCCTTACATGGAGAGAAACACCTTCCTGAAAATGGTTTCTTCTGCATCTTCTTTCAAAAGAACCTGAGCTCACAGGTTCTAACACAAAGGATATTACCATTATTTATAGCTGCCTGCTTGCTAAGTATACCTCTATTTCTCTATCACTTATTCCACATTGTATCCAGATTCTATAGATGCAGAACCTGAGGTTCGTCAATCTAAGTAACTGGATCAAGGTCATAGGAAAAAGGGAAAATTCCACTGATAAGAATACCTTTAAAAGCCTGACCTCGTGTAGCAAATGGTTAAGGGCTCAACTGCTAACCTAAAGATGAGTGGTTGGAGTTCACCCAGGGCTTACTTAGAGGAAATGCTCTAGCAATTACTTCTTGAAAATCCTATGGGATAAGTCCACTCTGCAACCCATGGGGTCACCAGCAGTAAACCCATTGGCAATTGGTTTGTTTTTGCATTTTTGTTTATTTGTATCTTTTGCTTCAAAAAGCAACTGAAAATAGAGTAGGTTCTTCATAGGAAGTCTCATAAAGGTGTGACATGGAGTGGTAGTATTGACACATGATTCATGATTAAGAATCCTTACCTATGGCTATTGTTAGGTATCATCAAGTAGGTTCTGATCCATAGTGACCCTGAGAGACAAGAGAATGAATTGTGCCCAGTCTTGTGCCAACCTCACCACTGCTGTTACATCTGAACCCATTGTTGGAGTGACTGCAACAATCCATCTTGTCCAAGGTCTTCCTCTTTTTCTCGGCCCTTCCGTTTTACGAAGTATAATGTCCTTATCAAGAAACTGGTCTCTCTTGGTAATAGAGCCAAGCCTCAGGAGACAGAGTCACGCCATCTTTGCTTCTAATGATCATTCTTGCTTTACTTCACAGACAGACTTGCTTGTTATTAGACTTGTTAGACCGGGTATTTTGGGTATTCTCTGCCAGCAACATAATTCAAGTGCATTAATTCAAATACATAGATTCTTCTTTGGCTTTCTTTATTCAATGTAAAATGTTCTCCTGAATATGAGGTGATAAAAAATACTTTGCTTTGGGTCATATACACCTTAGTCCTCAAAGTACTATCCTCGTTTGCAACACTTCAAAGAGTTTTTGTGCAGATTTACTTGGTGCAATTCTTTATTTGCTCTCATGACTGCTGCTTCCATGAGCATTACTTGTTAATCCAAGTGCGGTGGCTAAATAATCTATTGTCAATTTGAGAGGATTAAGAGTGAAGGGGTGGAGTTTAGTCCATCAGTCAGGTTGTAACCTGATGACTTCATTCTGAGATGCCAAGAAGATAAATAGCTCACTGGAGGCAGGCAGCAGGCTCACTCCCTGTGACACATTCTTGTGGAGAAGACACATGGAGAGTGGCTGATGGAGCCAGATCTCTGGAGCCAGAGACACCATGTGGAGATCCCTTACAGTGCTAAGATGCTTACCATGCCACTGGATCTACAAGACCTTCCACCCACTGGCCTGTGATCTAGGAAGCTCATTTGGCATTATTGCATGTGCTTCATGAGTCTGAAGAGGACTTTATAGATTGGTTTTGGACCTAGAGGCTAATATCAGATTTACGGATTTGATCTGGACTGGGATGGGAGGTTTTCTCAATAGTGAACAGCTCTTTACATAAAGCTCTTTCTTATACACAAATGAATTTCCCTGAATTTGTTTCTGTAGTCTACCTGGACTGGCACACCAAGTAAGATGACATCGTTGACAATTTCAGTCTTTTATCCATTTATACTGATGTTACCTACTATTCCAGTTGTGAGAATCTTTGCGTTCTTTATATTAAACTATAATCCATATTGAAGATTACAATCCTCAATCTTCCTTAGCAAATGCTTCAAGCCCTCCTCAGTTTCAGCAAGCAAGGCTGTGTCACCTGAATATCACATGTTCTTCTTCACCTAAGCCGGCTTCTCTGATGATTTGCACAGCATGAAGATTGAATAAGCATGGTGAGAGGACACAAACTTGACCCACTCCCTTCTCAATTTTAAGCCACGCAGTATTCCCTCATTCTGTTTATATAACTCTTGCTTCATGTATAAGTTCTGCAAGAGAACAATAAAGTATCTTGGAATTCCTGTTCTTCCCAAGACTAATCATAGTTTATTATGATTCACATAGTCAAATATAAAATACAAGTCAACATCCTTTTAGAATTATCTGCATGCAGCCACGATCTATTTGACATCAGTAATGATATACCTTGTTTGATATCCCTGCTGAAACTGGCTTGAACCTCTGGCAGCTCCCTGTCAATGTACTGCTACAGCCAATTTGGGATGATCTTTAGCAAAATTTTTCTTGCATGTGATATTAATGATATTGTTCTATAATTTGAGCATCCTGTTGTGTCACCTTTCTTTATAATGGATACAAAGATGGGTCTCTTCGAGTCCAATGGAGGAGTAACCCTCTTTTAAATATTGCCCAGAGATGAATGGGTGCATCAGCTTGTTAAAGTACTTCACTTGTTATCCCAACAATTTCTGAAACCTTATTTTGGGCTAATTCCTTCAGTGCACCTTAGAGTTCTTCCTTCACAACCACTTTGTTTGATGATATGCTACCTCTTGAAAGTTTGGGTGTGGACTCGTTCTTTTTGGTACAGCGATTCTGTGTATTCTTTACATCTTCATCTGATTCTTCATGGGTCATTCAATTTGCCCATAGAATCTTTCAATAGTGCAATTTGAGGCTTGAATTTTTTTCCTGAGTTCTTTCAGTTACATATATGTTGAGCATATTCTTCATTTTAAGTTTTCTAACTCTAGATTTTTCATTTCTTTTTTGTTTGTTTGTTTGTTTGTTTGGGCTGCAGTCCCGTGCACAACCACTATGCCACCGGGGCTCAGCCCTAGATTTTTAATTTCATTATGATACTTAATATTGTCTTCTTGAGTTTCCCTTTGAAATTTTCTGTGCAACTTTTCCCCTTCATCATTTCTCCCATTGTTTTAGCTACTCTATGATTAAGAGCAAGTTCAGAGTCTCTTCTGATATCCATTTTGACCTTTTTAATATCTTAATGGTCTTTTGCTTCCTGCGTGTCTCTGTGTTCTTGATATCGTTCTATAGCTCATCGGGTCTTCTATCCTTCCTGTTCAATGTGTCAAGTCTTTTCTTAGATGTTCTCAAGGTTCAAGTGTTTTGACTCTCATTGACTTCTTTTCATTTTCTTCTCCTCCATTCACTGTCATTGAGTCAATGCCAACCCAGAGAACCCACCCATAGGACAGGGCAGAACTGCCACTGTAGATTTTTGAGACTTTCACTCCTTAGGAAATGAGAAAGTCCAATCTTTCTCCCCTGAAACAAAAGTTCTATCACTTTATCTCACCTTCTGTTGAAGAACCTGTGCTGAGCCATCGTCTCAAGGTTGCAGGTTATTTTGGTTGCGGGAGGAGTGAAATGCACTGGCAAACAGGAGACACCAGCAGAGAAGAAGCAGGAGAAAAGCATTTGAAATTCAGATAAAATCAGCGGGAAAATTTGGAAGAAGTCTTATACCTTATGGTACCTTTTAAAACAGCACTGAAACCAGAAAGGAGACCAAATAAACAATGTCCTTTATTTCTTATAATAGAGACCACATGGATGGAAACTCATCCACATATTAGGGGGGCCAAGAACACTAGGGTATGACTTTGTGACGTCAAACACTAGTATATGGAAATGTCTTCCAATTATCAGATAAATAAGCTTATCATCAGATAATTTACTTCTAACCAATCCCTAGTTAAAATTATAAAAGTATTCCTTTCATGAATATACTTGGTAAGTCAGCATAAACATTTATAAATTCATTCTTTATTGAAGGGACTCATGTAAAATATAATTGGTAAAGTATGTTGTGAACCTCAAACAGTGGGTATTTCAATAAATCGAGAAGTAACTTTTATGCACTACAGGTATCCAATTGTACTTCAGAACATCTGATGCACTGAACAAAATCTGAGATTCCCAGAAATAAAGGCACATGAAGTTTTAATATGGCCAACCACCTAAGGAAAGAAGGGTCCCAGTGAGAAGTCCTCTGCTCATTTTTATCAGCAAGTTAATGGATACCATAGAAGTTATTTAATTACATAAGTATGAGCCTCAGTATCATAAAGCAACAACTTTAATTTATTTATATAATGGTACATTAATTTCACAATAGCTGTATATCACTATGGAATTACTTATATAAATATTTTAATGTTTATCTATATAGGTAGCCAGCTGATAGCACATATATAAATATAAAATGGTGGCTAATTAATAAATTCTTTTAAATGGTATTTTAAATTATACAGTTTATTTGTTACTAAGCCTTATTCATAAATAAAATGTTTTCATACTAAAAGAAACATTATTTGATGGTTACCAGGGATGGGAGGAATAAAAAGACAAAGTCATTGTCTAGAGGATAGGCCAGCTATCACTTGGGAAGAAGATGGCAATATACAATAAGAAGGGATTTTTCAAAATATGACACGGGAAACTCTGGGAGGTAAATATTGTGATACCCACAATCCTGCAATAATGTTTATCTAAGAGTGGCAGTATGGACTGACATGCAGGCTAAACAGGTATAGAAGAATGGACGTATAGCCAGGAATACATGTAGGTCTAACAGAAGGCATCTGTACACATGTATGTGCCTTTGCAGCAAATAGATTCGTGACTGTGATAGAACATACCATAGACAACATATGATATCTTCTTAGGCATAATCAAGTATCTTGAAAGCAGACACCTGGGGGCTCAGAACTTTGAGGGACACAAAAGGCAACTCTAGAATATGTTTCTCAAGCCTAGTGCTCTCTGTCCTGCTTTGATCAGCAGTGATGGTGGGGGTGGGGGTGGGCGTGGGGGGCTTAAATTCTTTTGCGCAGTCATCGAAGATGTAACTCTTGGTCTCTCCCAGAATGGAGTAAAGCAGAATGATGGAAATTGAAAGACCGATGGGAACAATTAGCCCCGTGAACTAGTTAGTGTCCGATGCAAACAGATATCCATCTCCACAACTCCTAGATCAGAAGAAGTAGAAGGTGTCCACTTATCAATGCCAACTGTTTTCAAAGGGATCAAATTAGAAGGTCCTAAATAAAGTGGGTGGTGAATGTGGAAAAACTCAAAATATATGAGACCAATTTTACACATCAGATCAACACTGGTAAAACTCCCAAAACCATGGAACTGAACTCACCGCATAATTCACTTTTGCCCGAACAATAGATATGTCTCCAGAAAAAAACAGTAACACTGGAGACTTAGGCACATCTTAGACAAATCAGTCATTTAAGATTGGGAGGGCAGCATTTACCCAACAATAAGTTTTCAGGAGAATGGGGAGTGGCAGGGAGGGAGGGACAGGGGCAAGACACGCCGATAAAAGTGGAATCAAGGGTGATACATTCGGGTATTTGCAAAGAATGAGATAAATAAAAATGTATACGAATTATTGAATGTAAAACTGATCATCTACATTGTAAACCTTCAGCTAATTCATGATAAAATAAGTTTATTTCTTTTGATTTGTATTTTATATGCTTGTGCTATTTTTAGCATCTTAAGTGTTATTGTGTGATTTTTTTCTCATTATAAGTATTCACTTTTTGCCTCCCTTATGTTTTCAAATGTTCCATGTTTGTCAAGAGACCTTTTCATGCATCCAAGGAGCCCTGATGGTGCCATGCTTTAGCTCCAAGGTCAAAATCACCAGCCGTTTCTTGGGAGAAAGACAGTGAGTGCTTTCCACAGTGAAGAGGGATGGTCTCAGAAACGTCACAAGGCAGTTCCACACTGTTCCACAAGGCCACTATGAGCCAGCAGGGACTCCGGAGCAGCGATCTTCATTTTCGTATACACACACGTTATATAAGCATAAGTTCTCAGAAAAACTAAATCCACCCCTGGGATTAGAGATAAATTTGATCAGAATTGCATCTTTTGATTTTTTTAACTCTTTCTCTGCATCAAGTAGCAGGTTATTCATCTACTGCATCTGGTAGTAGAACTAGTTTATAGTGACCATTTTGAGGACTATGCCGTGATAATGGGACTTACCAGTAATGAAACAGACAGTGGGCATGGTAAGGCTACTGTATCGAATGGTGCTGTTTTGGTTTCCTTCCCATCTACCTGGGCCAGGCATGCATTTCCTAAAAATGCTCTATACTTGCCCAACAAACATTCTGCCCAAAGGATATTCCTGATTGACCTTCTCTCCTCTCCCCATTCTGCTCCATTCTCCCAACACATTTATGCGGAGGCTTTTCTACACATGCTAGCTTGTCACATGGTGACAAATGATTCCTGGCAAAGGTCATTGGCCCAGGGCTGCATTTACTAGGAAGAGTTTCATGGTAACTGGCTGAATTATGACTGGACCTGCAAAGGAAGACTGTTGCCAGGATGGGTCAAGGGGACTTTGGGTATGTATTTATGAAGCTAGAGTATGGGACCCTACACATGCAACCATGGCCATGAGAGAAATGTCATCCAGCCACTGATCGCTTACTAAGCTCTCACAGTGTCAAAAAAAAATAATAAAAGAAAATAGCGAAAAAGTAAAATTTCTTCTTGAACATGCCTACCAAGTAAGTGTGTGTATCTATATATCTGTCATCTATCCATCTATGAATCTATGCCTCATTTTGCCTGTCTGCCTCTGTGTCGCCTAGCAACTATACACAGCAAAAGTAACTAGGCAATTCTAAAATGCAGAGTCAATTGTGTGGAAGGAGAACAATGGAGAAATCAAACAAGAAAGTAATCAAACATCAAGTTGTAACATTGAAAACTGAATCAGAATGAATTCATTGATATTCAGTCATTTCAGGAAGCATCAGATGACAAAGGACCGATAATCCTGAAAGAAAGTCAAAGTACACATTGAAGGCACCAGTGAAAAGCATTGTTCCAGAAATTGACAGAATATCAAGTGAGATGTTTCCACCAATAGACGCAATGTTGGAAGACTTCCTATGTCGAGGACTTTGGAAGATAACCATCTGTGCTCTAGAATGCGAAGTCAATGGTGTTGAAGGCAGAAGAATGTTGAAATCAAGTCAAAAAGTAATGAAGCATCAAGTTGCAATGTTGAAGAATTTGATGGGCAAAATATTGAAGAAGACAGGAGGCATCAAAAGACGGTGGGTGGCGTGGTTGTGCGCGGGACTGCAGCCCACTGGGATGGAGGTTCAATTCCAGCAGCGGCTCCACAGGAGCAAAGGCTGGGCCTCTAACTCCCACCACCAGAGGGCAGTGAAGCCAAAAAACAAAACAAACAAACAAAAAGACTGTGAAAGAGATCCCTATCTGTGCCATTTCAGAGGAAACACTGAAATTGCCAATAATATCAATTGTGGGAAGAATTTTGTTGAAGCTCATCCAAAGTGTTTGTGGCAGAATATCAATTGGGAGTTACCAGTAATTTGGGCAGGATTCAGAAGAGCATGAGAGAAGAAAGTTATCATTATGATGTCAGCGATGTCTGAGCTGAAAGCAGAGACTATCTGAACAATGTTTCTTTCACTTTGGTGACTATGCAAAAAAAATTCAACTCTATTAGTCATAATAATATATGGGTAACATTGAGAATAAAGAGAATTTCAGAACATTTCATTGTGCTCACTCTCAAACTTAGCGTAAACAAAGAGGCAGTAAGTTGGGAAGGGGAATGGCCTATAGCATTTTTTTAAAACAGAAAAGTTGTAAATCATGGCTGTGTCCTTTTACATACTTATCCATTATGTATATTGTATGCCATTGTGCAATCTGAGAAACTAGACTATATGAAGAAGAACTTGGCATCAAAACTGGAGTAAGGCTCGTTAACATCCTGCAATCTGCTGAGACTAAAGTCTTGCTTGCCAAAAGCTAAGTCCTTAAATCGCTGACTGACAAAAATCTAGGAAAACAGCCTTCAGCGTGGATTATGCCTAGATGTAAATAAAATTAAAATCTTTACTATTGGTTAATAATCCACAGCACAATCAATAGGGAAAACGTTGAAGTTGTCAAAGGATTTCATTATACTTGGATCCAAAAGCAAAATCCAAAGAAGTTCCAACTCTCTGGTTTTGAGTCAATTTTGACTCAAAGCGACCCTATCAAAGATAAAGGAAATGACTCTATGGGCTTCAGAATATTTTAATATAAACTTTGAAGGGAGTAGGAAACCTCATCAGTCTCCCACAGAGTCACTGGTGGTTTCCATTGCTGATCTTGTGGTTGGTGATTCAGTGGATAACCCATTAGGCCACCAGACCTCTACCCCAATGGAAGGAACAGTCAAGAAGTCAAACAGTGGATTGCACTGGGCAAATCTGCTACAAAATACCTCTTTGGAGTGTTAAAAGCGAAGATATCACTTAAAGAATTAAGTAAGCCACGGCCTAAGGAATGGTATTTGCATTCAGGTTAAGTACATGTGTAAGCTAGGTCTAAATGAAAAAGATGATTGGGGGGTGGGGGGGGGAGAGGTGCCTTTGAATTGGTGCCTTTGAATAAAAACCAGAAGAATAAATGGATTTGTCCTGGAAGAACTACAGTAAGATTGACCCTTAGAAAGGAACATGACAAAAATTCATCTTATATACCTTGATCATGTAATCTGGAGCAACCATTGTAAAGGACATCATGTTTCATAAAGTTGGTCAGTGAGAAAGAAGACGTCAATCAGATGCATTGACCCAGTGGTTGCTGATTTAAACATAGCGATTATTGTGAGGTTGTCATATGATGTGGCACCTTTCCATTCTGTTATATACAGGATCGCTCTGAGTTGGAACCAATTCAAAATAACTACAGATTATATAAAACCACACACATATATGAGCATATGCGTGTGTTTTCTGTGTGTCGATGTAAATTTCCATGAGTTCATGGGAAAAGGGGAACAAACAATCTATTTTAAATATTTCATTTTGCACAGTTTTGACTTTGTGATAGGTAGGTTTTTTGTGCCAACCTGGCCAATGGGAGCATGTGGGACTAATCGGATTGCAGTTTGATAGAAAGGCAAAGAGATAAATGGCTCTTCAAGGGCCACCGCCCTTGCTCTTGTTCTCTGGTGATTGGAGCATGCTGGAGTGTGCTTGCTGTTGCTGTAGTTAGTTATTTGCCTCCACTTCTGAGCTACTTTACCTGGGAACCAGGTCAGCCCATGGATCCTGTTGCTGGAGCTTGAGGCTCATTTGAGATGTGTGGCATGCCTTGTATTCGACATCCCATCTGGGTCTGCTTCAAGCTCCCAAATTACTCACTGTTGGTGACCCACCCTCCTGCTTGCTGACTGTGGACAGACTTGCCCCACAGAGGACTCCACCGTGTCTTTCCTTGACCTTGGGCCCAGCAGCCTGTGTGTGTTGACAGTCTTCCAGTATATTAACTGTTCCATGGAAGTGAGTTGAAATGAAGCCTCTATACTGTTGTGTGGACTAATTGGCTGTTATATTCCTTCTTGCTGTGTGTGTATGTGTACCTGAAAAAATCAATACGTGCTCTGGTTCCATTTCTCTAGAGAATCCTGCCTAACACAAACTGAAAGAAAATTGAGCTTTCCCTTCTTTGCCCATAGATTCTCCTATTACTAGCATCTTATATTTGTGAGGAACATTTGTTACAATTAATTATATTAATAAATTGTCACTAGTGAAAGCCCATAGTTTATATTAGAGGTTATTCTTTGCTTTGTATAATCCTATGGGTTTTTAGAAATATACAATGCCACATGTCAACTATTATGTGTCATATAGAATAGTTTTACTACCCTGAAAATGCCCTATTCTTCACCAATTCATCTCTGAATATCTTGCAGATACTAATCTTTTCATTACTCCCATAGATTTACCTTTTCCAGGATGTCAGATAGTTGAAATCACATAATATGTAACTTTACTTCTACTTTTCCTTAACAATACAATTCTAAGATTCCTCTGGTCCTTTTCTTGGTTTAATTTCTTAGTAAAGGCTAAATAATAATCTACTGTATGGATATTCCACAATTTTTCTATCCATCTAACTATATTCAAGCATACGAATATGTTGATTGCTTCTAATTTTAGCCAATTGCAAATAACAATTCTATAAATATTGAAATGCAGGTTTTTCTGTGCACATAAGTTTTCCAAACAGTTGGGTAAAATGCATGCTTTCATAATTGATGGATCAGACAGCGGGTCCCTCCTAGAATATATAGAGTTGTTTCACTAGTGTAGACTATGTTTAGAGATTCCAGACCTGCCTTCCAGAGTTACTGTATCTTTTTGTATTTCCACCAACAATAAATAAGAGTTTATGTTGGTCTACATCTTCAGTGGAATTTTGTTTTGTCAGCATTTCAGAGTTTAAGCATTGTAATAGGTCCTCAGCAAGATGTCAGTCATCGTGAAGCACAGGAACAATTAAGATGGTGCAGGAACAGGCAATGCTTCGTTCTGCCGTGCATTGGGTCAGAATGAGTTGGAACCGATTTCACAGCACCTGACAACAACAAACAATATTGTGTAGCACAGTTTCTTGTTGCTTTTATTTTCCATCGCCTATTGACTAGGAAGGAGGTCTAGTCCTACTACGGTCTGGGCATTGGGCTGCTAACTGCAAGGTCAGTCATTCAAGCAGAGCAGCCATTCTGAGGGAGAAAGATGAGGTTCTTTGCTCCCATAAAGTTTTACTGCCTCACAAATCCTATACAGGGTCCCTGTGGCAGTCACCTAATCTGGTGGCAATTTGAAGATGAAGAAGGTAGGGGTGGAGTCTAGCTTGTCGATCTGGAGGTAGCCAATGAGACGCCTGTGTAGACGTGGCCTTCTCCTCTGAAACTTCTAGGAAACGTGGCAATTCCTTCTTGGAGGCAGGAGACACTATCGCACTCCCTCCCTTGGAGACACTCAATTGACAAGGCTGACTTCCTGAGAGACATCTGTCAGGAGAAGCCACCTGGATGCAACCAGATCTCTGAAGTCAGAGGAGCCACTTAGAGACCCCTGCCAACACTGAGATGTGTACAACGCTACTGACTCTAAAAGCGTTCTACCCATCTGGCTTGTGTAATGCTGATTCCAGCATCACTGCTGAGAGTGGACCTATGACCATGAACTGGGCTGGGTTGGGATGTTTTCTTGATAGACAGTTGCTCTTGTATACAAAATCACTTCTTAGACATATATGAGTGTTTCTGAATTTGCTTCTCTAGTGTACTCAGACTAACACTGGCACTATGAATCAAAATCCAGTAGATGGAAGTGGCTTTGATTTGGAATGATATATGATGCTGTGTATCTTTCCATATGCTTACTTGCCAACTTTATATATTCTCTTGTGAGATGTCATTTTACTAACTATGGGAATGATAGTGATAAGGACCCCTTTATTCTGATATTAGTAATGTATGCCTTCTATGTTTCTCCTAAATAGTCAGGCTTAGCAATTTTATAGATCTTCTCAAAGAATTGGATTTTGGTTTTGTTGACTTTCTTTATTGAGTCTCTGTTTCAATTGCATTGCGTTCTGGTTCAATTTTTATCATTTCTTTTCTCTTCCCTACTTTGGACTTAATTTCCTCTTCCTTTTGTTTTCCTAAAGATGGAAGCTTAATGATTACCCTTAGATATTGCTTCCCATAAATGTGTTCAACGTTATAAATGTTCCTCTAAGTACTATTTGAACTACATGTCATCAATTTTGATATGATTTATTTTGTTCATTTAATTCAAAATATTTTTAATTTCTCTTGATATTTCTTTGTTTTTTGAGTATGCTGTTTAATCCTCAAAAATGTTCAGTTCTCTTACTATATTTTATTTTTATTTTAATTTTTACCTGAAAGCACTCTCTGTATGAGTTCCATTCCTTTATATTTGCTGGGGCGTGTTTTCCCAAAGTATTTGATCTATTCCTGAAGAATTTGGGGGGGAGCATGTACTCTGCCATTGTTGGATGAAGTATTCTAGAAATGTCGATTATATCCAGTTGATTGATGATGCTCTCTAGTTCAAATATATCCTTACCGATTTTCTGCCTACTCAATCTGTCAATTACTCATTAGGGTTATTGAAGTTTCCAACTTTATTTCTCCTTGCAGTTGCATCAGTTTTTATATTTTATATGCTCTGTCGTTAGGTGCATGTGCATTTAAGATTATGTCTTCTTAGAGAATTTGTTCCTTTTTCATTATGTAGGAAAGCAAAAATGGAACCTGCTTTCATCAAATTTCCTCTGATTCATGACAAGCCCCTGTATGTAGCATAGAACTGCTTCATAGGGTTTTCCCAGTCATGAGCTTTATGAGCAGAGTTCTGGTAGCATTGCAGTCATGTGTTGGGCTACTAATCACAAGAACAGCAGGTTGAAAGAACCAGCCACTCCTCAGAACTCCCAAGAAAGTTTCAGCCTCAGAAAGTCTGATGAGGTCATTATGAGTCCAAATAGACTTGATAGCAGTGAGTTCAAGGTGTTTTAAAAATGTTTTTGACACGTTTGCAGGCACAGATTCTCCAGGCCTTTCTTCTTTGGTAGAACTGGGTGGGCTCCATTTGTCCATCTTTAGGTTAGTAGGTTAGATATAGGTTAGAACCCATATCATTATGTAAGGCCCTCTGAGAAGCCCACTGTAAATATAAATACATAGATGGATTAGGAAGCAAAAAGTGGAAGAAAGCTATAACACATTAACACTACTGATCGAAAGAATATTGAAACAGAAATATTAATTTCAGATAAAGTAGACTTTAGGGTAAGTAAAATTCTTCAGAGAATAGAGTGGCTTTCTATTCAGTCTAGCTATGTACACTTATTTAAAGTGGATTTCTCTGAGACATTGGTTGGAACTTGAGATTTTTTTAAATCAATGATGACTAGATCTGTTTTTTAACTGATGTTCAAATCAATCATTTACATTTGAGGTAGTTGCTGACATAGTTACCTCCTTTTTGTACAGCTGTTTTGTTTTTATATTTGTATTATTTGTTTGTCTGTGTTTTCCCACTCTTTCTGTGTTTTCCCTGGTGTTATTTGAACATTTTATAAGATTTTGCCTTCTATTCTTTTCTCTTAGTATATCAATTATATTTCTTCTAAAATCTCCTTAGTCATTGTTCTAGAGCTTGCAACATGCATGTAGAGCTGATCTAAGTCTTAATTGACATAACACAATACAGCATGCTTCACAGATTATGCAAGTTCTTTTAACATATTTTTGGTTCTTTTCTTCTATCCCTTAATAAATTGCTATGTGTTAGGTCGAGTTTACTAGCAAAACAAAATCAGTGGCATTCAAATATGTATAAGAAAAAAATTATATCAAGAAAGCAACCAGCTCAGTTCAACTTAAGCCTATGGATCCAATGTTATATGGAGACTCTCAAGCTGCAAGTGGATGAAGAATGGCAGAAAATTGAGAATCTGGCATATCTCAGTCCCATGGGTATCTGTACCTTTGGATCCAAGGTCAAGAGGAACATGACAGGGCTCCACCAGCTCCAACACTGTGTGGGTTCCCACTCTCAGGTGTGAGGCAAGGAAAGCAAAGAGTAAGGAGAAAGGTTCTTGCTATCTCTCTTATAGAAGATCTCAATCTCAAGAGGCATTCTTAATGTGTAATCTGATTGATAAAATGGATGTTGACCTTACTTTCACACAGGTTCCAGTTGACATAAAATCTAGCCAGTATTCATTGCATTTGTCCTCAAGCTATAACCACTTGATATATTATTGCTATGTATTTTGGAAAGCATATTTTGTATCAATTAAAAATTCTTTAAAAAATCTTATTTTACCTTTATTTATTTCTGTGTAATGCTCTTCCTTTCTTTATACAGATACACATTTCAAACCTACATAATAGTTCCTCTTTCTGAAGGATTGATGGTTGTCTATAGTGTTAAATTTTATGCTATTAGGCAAGAAGTTTGTAATCCTATAACTAACATTTTGAAATTATTATTATTTGAGGGGCAAGCCGTTCTTTGGCATCAAATTCTTCAAGTGATGACTGATAAAAACTTGACTTCTTTCCTTTGAAAGAAAATATTACTATATACATAATGCAACATTGTTGGTTTTTTCTTTCAATATTTTAAATGTTTTATGCTGCCCTATTCTTGTTTGTATGGTTCCTGAACAGAAATAACATGAAACTCTTATCCTTGTTTTTCTGTATATAGACGTCATCCCTTCTCTGGCTTCATTCAAGATTTCCTCTTTGTCTTTGGTTGAATATAATTTGCAGATGATATGACTAATGGTGTGTATACATTTTCTATTCCTCCTCCCTGATATTCTTTGAGCTTTCTGGACATGAAATTGGTTCAATAAACTTATTTTGTCTGTTCTATCTTTATTGCTCTTCTAATATTTCCATTACATGAGCATTAAAACTTTGGTAATTATCTCATAATTCCTAAGTATTCTCTCTTTTGGTTTTGGTTCTGTTTAGCATTGTTGGTTTTTTCCTCTTTTGGCTTTTAAGTTTGAGTTTCAATTGTCATATCTTCAAGAGTTCTTGTCTAGGTCACAGGTCAGTTTATAGAAGAGCCTATAAAAATGTTCTTCATGCCTAAGACGATATGCTTCATTCTTGGAAATTCTTTGAAATACTGCCTCAGAGTTTTCATTTCTGTGCTTATAGTACTTATCCTTTTAAAATGTTTGCCTATTTTTGCAATTAGAGCTTATGATATATTACATATAGTTATTTCAAGTAAAGATTTAAAGATCCCATTATTGTTATATTTAATTGTCTGATAAATTCAAAATCTCTGCCCTATGTAAGTCTGATTTTCATGATGACTTTGTTTTATGTGGTGGTCTCTTCAACTTATGTCATTTGTCTTTTAATATGTCTTGGGATTTTTAGTTAAGAAACCACACATGATAGACTAGATCAAAGGAACTGACATAGTTAGGCACTTAGTGTGAGATTCTGTGTTATCTACCTAAGATGTGTGCTGTATGCACTGCTTGCTCTAGCTGTGGCCTCAGAGGCTAACTTTTTTCCTAATGTCCATATTTGTGTCTGCCCTGCTGTCTTTTGGTTTCCCTAGAGATTCCTTAGGTCTGAGTGAGGCTTGCTTTTTTTTTTTTTAACTGCCATCACCCCTTCTTATACCAGAGCATTACTGATGTGATGGTGAGTTTCATGTGGGGAGGTAAGAGTTCTAAAATCCATCATTAGATCTGAATATTTTAGTGAGCTTATACTTCTAGACTCTGACCTTTTTAGATATTTCCCAGTTTCTTTCTTCATTTTTGGTGAGACAGAAAAGTGAAAGTTGGTTTCAGTTGGGTATTGAACATTTTTTCCACTTACAGCTTGTTGAGTGAAGAGGTAGGTATTTACCTTTTCCTAGGTCAGTTAATATGAGTAAAACTCAAGTTGGTAGACTCCGGGGCATAAAAAGTTTCCCTTAAGACTAAGCCTTTTAAAAAAGGACTTGCATGTATAGCTGATCTAAGTCTTAATTGACATAACACAATACTGCTTCACAGATTATGCATGTTCTCTTTGAAAGAGAATGGAGAGCTCTGATCATACTTTAAAATAGCTACCCACACACCCCCACTTCATCATACATGCCCCTTTCAGGTAAAAAGAAGATATTTTTCATTAATTTTTGTGTTGCGAATCCAGTACAGTCCTGGGAGTTAAAACTCACAAATGGGGTAGGAGAGAGACGGACATTGTGCACTCTCTTCAAGTTTCTAACTCTCAGTGTACTCCACACTGATCACCAGTAGTTTGTCACTTGCAGTTGAAATGTTCCTTCTGGCACTTGCTTCAGTGATAGGCTTCTGTTCTGTGACTGCAGATTTCAGCACATTTCAGTTCATCTCCCCAATTTTAGGAGCAGTTGTTTGCTCTGTAACCTTAATTATATGATATTAATATTTTATAAAGATTTTTTTTATTTTAATTACTTTATTTTTGTCTTTGCCATACTTAGGTTTTATTATTCACTGCCAATGATAGTCAGACATGTACCTAGTGATGCAGGTTAAAAGATACACCCTTCCTTTCCACCCTCTCCACACAAGTACCCTTCCTTTGTGAAGATAGATGATGACATAGATAGATAGATAGATAGATAGATAGATAGATAGATAGATAGATAGAAGATAGATAGATAGGTAACCTCATGCAGGCGGGGCTCCACTGGGTTCTCAGAAGAAAGAATCATACTCTCCAATCTCATAGATCATGAAGTGAATATCATTATTGATTTTTAATTTGTTCACCTTCTTCTTTGTGAGAATGGAGAGAACGAATCCTAGGTTTTATATATGTAAAACCAGAAACTGACTTAGCTAAATGTTCTATGTGTGGAAATTGCTTTCTAAATCAGATAAGAATGTCATCATGCTGTGGTAAGCTGGCTAAGGTACATGACAAAAGCATTCTTCACTAGAAGTTAATCAGACTTGAATTTAGACCACTTTGCCTTCTCTTGACCTCTGGACCACTAAAACATTCCCTCTAGTGATAAAACTCTAGATTACCATTGATGAATAATACCATGTAAGGATGCAGTACACAAAACAATGCAGATGGGAAGAAAATATACTATTTAAAGAAAATTCATAATTCAGTGCTAGAGATATTCAAATGAACAATAATTCCAAAACAATGTGATACACTACCAAGTTGTATTCTTTGGGTACCCAAAGGAGACTATTTGAGATAGTCAGAGAGGGGTAACTCAGGGAAGAGTTTAGACTGAACATTTGTGAATTGTGAATGAAAATGACCAAAACAGCTAGTGGGGAAAATGAAAACGCAAGAAAGGGTATTTCGGGAGGGTACAGTGTTTAAAAAATATATAAGGAAATTGGCATGGTCAAGGAACCCATTGATGCCAGATGTTGCTGATGACCTAGGCTGAGACTATCTTGTACGAGATACAATGAGGGCATGGTTAAAGGCATTTCCATATGCCCTCATTATACATATATGTGCTCAGGGTCCGTCCTACTGAACTACTAGGAACTCTGGTGGCAAAATGATAAAATGCTCCTCTGCTACCTGAGAGATTAAGGATTTCCCTAGTAACTTTGAACTAGAAAGAGTTGATAATCTGCTTCCAGGAAACCCCGTGAGGCAGTGCTACTTTGTCCCATATGGTAGCTAAGAGTCAGAATCAATTTGATATCATCTAAGAACAATTGAACATCGAATGAATATCTGTCACTGAACACCTGTCTCTTCCTTTATACCTGTGTTAGGCTGGCTTCTCCAGAGAAGCAAAAGCCAGGATTGCCTGTGTGTCTACAGAAAGTGATTAATACTAGGAAGGGGCTCCTGACTCACACATTTGTAAACTGGGTAAATTCAGTCAGGTTCAAGCCTGTGTGCTCTGTAGCTTCGGAGGCTGATGAAAAGGAGAGAGGAAGATCAAACAGGACAACCACAGCTGGCAGATGCCTAGCTGAATGAAGCTGAAATGGCTGACTATATCCAACAATGGAAGCCCATTCTATATTCCTTTAACCGAGATAGCATTTTCCTATTCTACTAATAAGCCAGAGTGGGGGAATCCCTGCACACACACACTCAGAGAACTAAAGTATTAACTCTAATACTCTAATTAATTAATAAAACTTTGCTACCAAAATGCTGGCCCTAATCTACAACTCCTGTTCTAGCCAAAATATTTTTTACAATTATTTTACCAAATATACTGTCACAGTCCTCTCCAAATCAATTAGAGGTCCATGCTCTCCACATGATAGTGCTGCATAGATCTGTGACATTTTATAACATTTCTTACGTGACTTGGGATAAATGTCACTAGGCTACTGGAAAGGTAAATGCATGCCCTTTATGTGTGATCATTAACTAGTTCCTTCCTTGTCCAAGCATGACTTCCTGCCCTCGTAGACAAGCTCCAGATGGGAGAATTAACAGAATCCAGCCATGTTAATTAGCATAGGCCAAGTCTTACTTTGACCATTTCATGTACTGGGTTCCAGGACTTGTCTATCAAGTGGTGATCACTCTAACCAGGCTTGACTTCTGTGAGACTTTCAGTATACCTTGATAGCATGTTCATGAAAAAGCTCAGGTAGGTAGGTTTTAGCGGTGGTGAGGAAAGCTGTTTTATTTTAATTCTGTGTGGAGTGTGGACACATTTACAATCTTTCTCAAAGCTTCTGCTTATAGAAGAGAGCTGCAGATCGCATCGCCACTCACATTTGGCTGCTGTTTTTCCCCAGCGTGCTTAGCCACATGCTGAATAAACGAACTTAAAAAGAAGCCGATGATCTAAATTGGAAATATTTCAGGCTTCTCGCAATGTTCATAAAGGAAAGAAGGTTGAGCTCATCGTCAGCTACATTATTAATAATATCCATTATAGCGATTACACAATCGCAATGCCATCTGCTAGGTGGGGACAATGTGGGACACACTGCAAAACAAAACAACATTCACAACAAAATCATCTCTCCTATCAGATTAATCATGGGGCCAGTCTTTTCATGTTGGTTTATTTTTGTGTTTCTAAACTTTCATACGAATTATTTTGGTATAAAGCTAAGATGGAACTGGTTTCTTCTTTATCTAAGGATCCAATGGTTCTGCCTTAAAAAAAAAAAAAACTAACCTTGAACTCAAGAAGGATTTTTGAGAGAGCTCACTGATATTAGTGGGAGGAACTACAGATAAAACAAAAGAAGTTATGAAGTGGGGAAAGAAAGAAGAAAGAAAGAAAGAAAGAAAGGGAAGAAGGAAGGAAGGAAGAAAGAAAGAAAGAGGAGATTGGAAGAAGGTACACAAACAAGTCTCCTCAACCATAAAAGAAGTAATACATAGAGTAGACTTTTAAGGAAGTTTAGATTTTGAAACTCTTTTTTTTAAAAACCATTTCATCATCACCCTACTGTAAAAACAATTCATTCTTATGATGAGGTGCTGTTCAATGCTGCCTCAGTGAAGTGATCCCTGAAGAGAGGACGCTATAGTCAGTGCAGGACAGAACAGGAAGAGAGCAACCGGTGCCTGGCAGTCACAAAAAGAAATGTCTGCAGATTTAGAGGCTTGCATTCAAAGGAGTAGTCATCTTAGGGAGGAGACGAGTCCACGCGGGAGAAGAATGCCAGGAGACGTAACCTAGGAACTGTAAATAAGAAAAACCAAACCCAGAGGAAAAAATTGTAGTCGAGCCTAAATTCTGAATATCCAGTTTGCGGAACGCTGTGGATTATAGTGAAAGCCAAAACTGTATTCACAGGGTCTCTCACAGGGATCAAGGCCTCTGACTACAAACCAGGTATCACCTTGTCATTTGATCTCTCCCCTGAGCCGATGCATTACTGTGGACCTCAGAGAAAAACCAAACATGCTGTCATCGGTCCATGGCAACCAGTAGCAACGTTAGCACAAGGTGGAACTGCTTTGCGAGTTTCTGACACTGATAACTGCCAGCAAGAGTAGAAAGTTCAATCTTTCTCCCAGTTTTTAATATTTCTACTATGATTTTCATTGAAGATTTTTTTTCTGTTTCATTCTGGCGTTTTGTGCCATTTTGCTTGAGATTTGGTTTTTTTTCTTAGTTATTATTTCGTGTGTTTTTCTGTATATGAAACCCAGGCTAGGTAAACCTACAAAGCCCACAATGATAGTAATAGTTTCAGAGGGATGTGGCATGGGAAGTCGGGGTGAACCCAGAAGCTAACAACAAGGAGGACGAGGAACGAGAGATATCCTGGACTTGATAGTAGTGATGGTCGCACCTTTAATTATTGTAATAGAATGACCAAAATATAGGTATACACATTGTATGTTGGTGAAACTGTTAAGGGGAACCTATCATAAGGATCCATAAGGGGAACCTATCATAACCCCCTCCCTGAGGGACAGATAACAGAGAAGTCAGTGAAGGGAGATGTCAGACAGTGTAAGACATGACAAAATAATAATAATTTATATATTATCAAGGGTTCGTGAGAGGGCAGTGAGAAGGAAGGAGGACAATGAGGAACTGATACCAAGGGCTCGATGTTTTGAGAATGATGATAGTAACAATGTGCTTAACACAATGAATGTATGCATGGACAGAGATGAGTTGTACGAGCCCCAATAAAATGATTTTTTAAATAAATAATTTTTTGAAAACCATAATGAATCTTTTACACAAACTTTTTGAACCCTCTTTGTATATGAGAAGGGATTCTTTATGTTTTAATCATTTTGTCTTCAGCGATCCTGTCAGGAAAGTGGGCATCACGGAATGCCAGGTTATTAGAACAAAGTGTTCTTAAATTGAAGGAGTACTTGAGTAGAGATCCAATGTCTGTCTGCTACTTGATACTTAACATATAAATATAGGTGCATAGATCTATATCCCTATATAAATATATTTACACATATGCACGCCTACTTTGTTCCTCTATTTCTTTTACTTTCTTTTTGTCCCACTTTCATGGTCAGCCTCCATGGGCTTCAGTATTGGTTACATTGCCCTTGATCAGGTCCTTCCAAGCATTCTATGCCCTCCTTGCCATCGATTGTAGATCGCTTGTTCCCTTGTCGCTGGTTTTGTTAACAACCACTTCCTTTCCTTGCCTCCCCCCTCACTTCTGAAATGAGGTAGATGACAAAGGTGTTAAACAGAGGTTCTAAGATGGTATTTTTGCTTATTTATAGCTTAGCTTATAATATTGGAATCTTCCCATTTTAGATACCGTGGTTCTATCCCATAATGTTTTCCAGGAAGATTGTTTTCAAACAACTATGTTGTTAGTTGCTGTCAAGTTAATTTTGACTGGATGCAACATTAAATGTGCAGGTTAGAAAAAGCTACACCTTACATAGATTTTAGGCTGAGAACTTTCAGAAAAAGAGTCTTTCCAAAGATGCATCTGAATGAGTATGAACCACCAATGCTTCCGTAATTAATTGAGGCTTAATTATTTGCAAAATGCAGGGACTCCTCTCAGGAATGTCAGCATCCACGCTTTTTGGTGTGTGTCCTCTATTTGACCTTGTTCCTGTTATGAAATATTTTTTTACTGAAACTATTATTTGGGTCTCCTTACTTTATGATAGGAGCCATTAAAACTCAGTAAGACTTAATTCAATTGTATGGGCTTCCACCTGTAACCTAATGAAGACAATTGGACAGATGGCCAAAGTCAAAACTCTGACTGTCAAGCCACTCTGATATCTTTTTTTGGTTAGATTTTAAGGCAGAGGAAGAGAATTTAAGTATCTGAGTTCTGTTTATTTTTATCTAGAAATTAAATTAAGGTCCTCGCAATTCTGAGGGTTTTGTTTCCTATTCTCAGTGACAGTAGCAAGTAAAGTAGATGTTAATTCACAGATCATCCAAAGACTCCCCCAACTCTGGCCTATGGAGTGTCTGTTTTCTTGAACTTATTTTCAAAGGCACTCTTCTGACTTGAACTATGTGGTTCTACCCCATCACCCACCATTATTCTCAATGGTTTGGCAGTAATATAATGCTATAATCTGACAAGTGTGTAATGAAGTCCTAAACATCCATCATGTTATCTTGATATTCAACTGCAAAGGAATTAGAGTGAGATGCTATAACCTGATCAGTCCTGATCCAAAGTAAGGCCAATTTCCTTGTGGTGTGGCTTGCATTACATTTTGTCTTGTAAGGAGAGAGAAACCAGTAAAGAATAAGGTACCTTCAAATCCAAGGCTACTTATGGTAGCCAACTGTGTGTGGGGGGTGGGGGGTGGAGATGACAATGTGTAGGAGAGGGAATGGGGTACTAACCCACCGAAGGGAAGCATGTTGTTCAAATCTCCATAGGGAAAGTTGGGACCAAACTTAAACACAGTGTTCCAGGACGTGAATGCAGTATGGCGGCATGGAGTGGGGAACCAGTGGACGGGTCTGAGGGCCCAACCTCAATCCCAACTATGTGGACAGCCACCTCTCCCCCCAGGGGAGTTTGCTTTGGAGGACAGCACTAAAGCTACATGGGGAGTAGATATGTCTGACCAGAGCACATTAGAACAAATGAATGGGGTGGAAGGGAGAATGGAGTTCATCCTGGCTCGCCGAGCATTGGGGACAATGTTCCAACTCAGAACAATCAATACACAGAGAAGACCATATTGCTGGCACTACTATGAAACACAGCATCCCTCACTAACCCAAGGCCCTACAGGGACAACAATGGAGAAGCAGGGTCAGGATTGTACCCTGTCTGACCCAACCACACTATGGCAAAACACTAACGGTATGCAACAAAGCATGGAGTTTCCAATGGAGTATCAAGGATATACTTTGGGGCTAGAGTGTGGCACTTCATCCAACTCAACCAGGAGACACTACTGACACAACAAACAGACCTTGAAATAGTTACAAGTTTTATTTTACTATTATTTACTATTATTTTTATTTTTAACTTGTTTATAGATATATTTGGGGCATTGGGATTTTTTTGTTGTTATCATTTTATTTTCTCACTTCATCTTAGGATATCATTTTTTGTACATATTGTTATCTCTGCAGGTCTATTTAGATAAGATAGGCTGGATGAATAGTCTGGAGGAGAAAACAATGGGACTGATGGTTTGGGGGAGGGGGGGGAGAGACATGGGAGATGAGGAGGAGAAAAGGAGGTGGTGCTGACCAACCCAGGGATAAGGGAACAACAAGTGATTCAAAATCAGTGACAAGGTGGGTGTGAAAGACCTGATAGGGATTGATCAAGAGTAATGTGACACAGAGAAAATACTGAAACCCAAATGAAGGCTGAGCATGAGAGTGGAAAGTAAAAGGAAATAGAGGAAAGAACTGGGAGTCAAAGAGCTTCTATAGAGGTCTAAATCTGGCATGAACATAGAAAAATATATTTATATGTGATGATGGGGAAATAGATCTATGTGCATGTACTTATAGGATTAGTATGAAGGCGGCAGATGGACATTGGAGTTTCACTCAAGTACTTCCTCAATGCAAGACTACTTTGTTCTATTAAACTGGCATTTCATGATGCTCACCTTTCCAATACAATCTCTGAAGACAAATGCGTGCATAAGCAAAAATAGTGAAGAAAGGTGAAAAGTGCACAGCTCTCAAAAGATATAGCGTCTGGGGTCTTAAAGACTTGAAAATAAACAAGCGGCCATCTAGCTCAGAAGCAACATACCCCACATGGAAGAAGCATACCAGCTGGTGTGACCACGAAGTGTCAAATGAGTCAGTTGTCAGGCTTCAAAGAATTAAAAATCATAACATTGCGTACCCACCTTCTTGATATAATCGCTGATGATAAATGTGTGCATAATGTTGTGAAGAAAGCTGATGGTGACCGGCTATCCAAAGATATATTGTCTGGGGTCTTAAAGGCTTGAAAGTAAACAAGCAGCCATCTAGCTCAGAAGCAACAAAGCGCATATGGAAGAAGCACACCAGCCTGTGTGATGATAGAGTGTCAAAGGGATCAGGTATCAGGCATCAAAGAACTAAAAATTATATCACTATAAATGGGGGGGGGAGTACAGATTGGTGACCCAAAGCCCATCAATAGGTGAAGTGACATCCCCTTACAGAGGGGTTGCAGTGAGGAGATGAGCCAGTCAAGGTAGAGTGTAGCAACAATGAAATATGCAACTTTCCTCTAGTTCTTAAATGCTTCCACCCACCTACTATCATGATCCCAATGCAACCTTAAAAATACAGCTAGATCACGGGATGTACACTGGAGCTGGAGACATGGGAAATCTAGAACAGATGACCCCTTCAGGACCAGTGGTGAGAGTGATGATGCCAGGAGGTGGCGGGAGGGTGGAGTAGAAAGGGGAAGCCTATTACAAGGATCTACATATAACCCTCTTCCTGGGGTAAAGACAACAGGGAAGTGGGTGAAGGACACATTGGACAGTGGAAGATATGACAAAATACAGATAATTTGTCAGTTATTAAGGGTTCATGAGGGAGGGATAGTGGAAAGGAGGGTAAATATGGGGAGCTGAAAACAGGAGCCTAAGTAGAAGGAGAATGTTTTGAGAGTAATGATGGCAACAAATGTGCAAATATGGTCTGTATACAATGGATGTTTGTACTGATCATGATAAGACTTGTAAGAGGCCCCAATAAAATGATTTAATAAAAAAAGGAATAAGGTACCTTCTACAACCAAGAAAAATACACCCTTTGAACCCAGGATCCCTGTGCTCATAAACTCCTAGACTCAGTGGAAATTGATGACATGAATCTATCCCAGAGCCAACAGATAAAGGCTTCCCCTATAGCTGCTGCCATGTATTAAGACTTCTAGCTTCTTAAACTGTCATAGAGTAACTGTGTCAAAGTCATTCTGATAAATCTGCTATATAGCAGCCATGGATAGCTATGATACAAAACCAAAACCCAATTACACTGCCATTGAGTTGACGATGGCTCCTAGCGACCATTTAACACAGGGTAGAACTATTACTAAAACTTTTTTATGGTAGTTAAAAGCCCTGTCTTTTTTTCAGAGAAGAAGCTGATGGTTTTGAACTGCCAATCTTGTAGATCACAGGCAAGCATGCAATCACTATGTCAGGAGGGCTCCTACCATAGATCCCATTAAACAAATTCACTAAATGGTGTAAATGACTAACAGTTGAAGATGCTGCCCTTTCAAAGGGAAATTCTCATTTGATTCAACATTCAGTTTCAAAATCCCAGAGCAGAAAATGCAGAGCAACTTCATAAAAGTGTGTTTCAGGATCCTATTTTAATAGAGCACATCGCCATGAAGAAACTTGACAAGGAGGCTCTATTTTTAACTATACATTGAAAATTCTGTACCCCCAGTCTCTTCACTTGATATTCATATACCACATTAATATCTGAAGCTAACACATTCATTAATGATTTTTTTTCTGCTTTAATTTGCTTGTCAATTTCATGTATTTTCAGTAATGAAAAGTATATTGAAATCAAGGACAACAATTTTTGAAGTATTTTGAGACGTATATCTCTCAACTGAACTCTGGTGGTAGGAGTGGCAGCACAAGGGGCTTTTCTTCAGATTCATTATTACATAGGTCTGCTAGAGGTGACAACACATAGTACAACTGGGATATCAGATTCCCAAGAAAACTGAGAGGTTGAAGATATTGGTGCATAATAATTGTCTTGCAGGCAATGAAATGATCTAACCATTGCAGGAAAGATGATCTGCTTAATTTAGTTTAGTTGCTTGTTTCCCAGTTGTATTTGATTATGAAATTTCCCCACTCTCCTTCCAACAAAAAGTACTCATAGGTGTCACACAGAATTACTCTTGTATAGATGCACCACAGAAAAAGTTGAGGGCACAGTTCTATAATGGGGAAAGCATTACCAGAGCACATCTCCTAGGTGCACATTTCCATGTGCACATATTCTGAATTTGTGAGCTGACTTTTGCAGAGTCTCAAATACAGAGCTGCAGAGGTCTCTTTTGAAGTATAGTCATTATAATTCACAGAGTAGCTATATGTAGTATTGAATATTTCTATGTAAACCACAATATCATGAGCAATAGGTAACATCAGGACAAAGGGGAAAAAAGTTGACATTGTCAAATATTTCATTTTGCTTGGATCCCCAACCAATGCTCCTGGAAACAGAAGTCCAGACATCAAATGATGTATTCAATTGGACAAAGCTGCTGCACACAAATTTTCTCAAGGGTCCTAGAGCAAAGACATCACTGGGAAGATTAAGATACACCTGACACAGGCCATGGTATTTTCAATCTCCTCTTATGTACATGAAATTTGGACAATGAATAAGGAAGACCAAAGTATAATCGATGAATTTAAATTACAGCATTGTCAAAAAATATCCAAAGTAACTTGGACTACCCGAAGAAAAAATGCAAATCTTTCTTTAAAGCAACACATCCATCATACTTCTTAGAAAGCGAAGAGAGTTAAGATGTCTCTCACATACTTTGGAAAAAGTCATCTCATATATGTCGGACATTTTATCAGAAGAACTCTGTCTCCTGAAAAGGACATCATGCTTGAGAAAAGAGAAAGTCAGCATCCAAAGGGAAGGTCTTCCTGGAGATGGACTGACACAATCCATCTGTAACAGTAGCTCAATGATGACTCAATAGTGAAGATAGTACAAGCCTGGGCAGTGTTCCATTGGGTTGTACTATGAGTCCCCATGAGTGTACTATGTGCTATGGTCACTAAGTCAGAAATGACTCAAAGGAACCCAACAATAAGGTCTACCAAAAAAGGAAATATAGTGTTGGGATTTATACTGTTGGTGTTTTTTGAGAATTTTTAAAAGATGTTGGTACATGAGGAATGTTTGGAGATCCTAGTCAGTTACCTCATATCTAGATTATACAAGTCCTTTGTTTCCAATTATGCAAACATCCACATAAGGATTCAGAAGTTTGGAGGTAAGTTCATCCTCCTAGAAAGACCACCGTAGTTTTCTTCCTCCCCTAAAGTTGCTCTTCCACCTATGTTTTTATTTCTATCAATGGAGATATTGTATTTGGTCCTCTATCTTTAATCTTATCACCATAGGCATACAGTTCCTCTCTCTTTTGGCCAATTTTTAAAGCAACATAGTTTTTTCTTCAAAATCATTCAAGAATTTCTCCAAACTCACTCAAACTCACTATTATTGGATCTACTGTGACTCATAGAAAACTTCTCACTGCCATTGAGTTGATGCCATCCCATTGAGGTCCTCCAAACAGCAAACCTAACTTGCAGGCACCTAGTCAATACAAGGTAGAAATTGCCCCTGTGAGTTTCTGGGTGATCTGCCACTTCTCCATGAGACTCTACAGAAGTAGACAGCCCCGTCTTTCTCCTATGAAGCAGTTGGTCTTTGCCTATTGACCTGATATGAGTAGCCCAATGTGTGATGGCTTTGCCACCAGGGCTCCCATAGCAACACCCAGAACCCGTAAAATACTCCATTTTTCATCATAAGTATTCCAGAAGTTACTCCTGGCTTGACAAATAAATATAGATAGAAAGTTTAACTAGCAAAGATATAACTATTATAAACTCGAAAATTACTTTGCAAACCTCAACTTGGCTGCTTTTCATTGGTCCCCACATGACCCCGTTGCTCATCATGACCACAAGAGGCAAGACGACCTGGCTGCCCTGTGCCTCACTTATTCATGCTCCCTGATTCTCAAGTCTCTGACAGATGCTTAGTCAGGCAGCAGTTCTTGGGCCTCTCAGGGAGTCACACGGGATCTGGTGTCTGTGTTTGGTAAACCTTGGTAAAAGTCTGATCTTTTCAGCTCTGATTGAGAAAACCATATTGACTGGATTTCTCCAATGGAGACCCAGTAGTCTATTGCATGTCACCTCACTCCTAGATGAAACAAATGAGATGGCAAATGGTGAGCACAAGATATGAGTTCCCTAATTCTCCCAGGGTTATTGATCTATATAATTAGTCAGTTACTCACTTTCCATAACTGAACTCCATATAAACAGAGACTTGGCAGTCTGTCCCCTGTACTGTAACTTATCTGTACAAGTTAGACAGCTGAAGACTTCTGGAAACTCTTCCCTCACCAAGAAAGGCTGGGTAAAATATAGCCCAGATTGCTTTGCAGATAAATGACCTGAGAATGTTACCCTCTAATTGTTCCAGGAGGTGATACATTTACCTGCATACACACAGCTTCTTTGCATGCATGCTATCTTCCATTTTCCCCCTTGCAGAGAATAAATGTAAAACCTATTCTCTTTCACCTTTGTTTAATTAATAGGAACACTTCCCAGAGGATTAACTCCTTTAAAATTTTAATGGACTCACTGAGCTCTTGAATTGTTTTGCCTTGATTCAGCTCTATAGTTGTTATTTTTGCTCTTTCTCTTGTAATTGTGTGACTACGATATGCATATGTGCTAGAAGGGTAAATGCCCTGGAATATATTTTAAAAAGAGGGGATGATGAAATATAGGGGTGAAGGACTCAACAGTTTCTCCACACCTGACTGAATGAGAAGTGCAGCCTCGTGTTTCTGGGAGATCAGCCACCTCTCTATGAAAGCCTGGAGTGGGCTTTGAGAAATAGCCCCATGTATGGAATAGGGCTGAACAGAGGAGGAGGGTCCTTTCTGACCCTGTGATGAATGAGACTTCAGAAGTCAAGATGTTCTCTTCATGGTTCCACAAATCTGGGGGCACAGACCATTCCCCCCCAATGGATGCATTTAAAATGAAATGTTCTATCAGTAAATGAAATCAACTGAGTACTGTAACCTATAAACAAGACAGGAGAGAGAGTTGCCTGGACTTATCTGAAAGCCTGCCCCTTTCTTCACACAATTTAAAAGTATTTTTGTTGTTGTTCTTGTTAAGAATGTGTACAGGAAAACATGTACAGTTCAAATGTTTCTACATATACAATTTAGTGGCGTGGATTATATTCTTTGAGTTGTATATCCACTTTCTGAGTTAATCTTCCTCTGTTAATACATCCACCACCACCCAATCTTTCTAATTTTTTGGGAGGGGGGGGGGCATCACTGCCCTGGTGTGAGTAGGAATTCTTGCTCCTGGAGAGCTGCTGCTAGATAGGAGCAGTCAATCCCGTGGGCCGCAGTCCTGCAAACAACCACTATGCCACCGGGGCTCAGCCCTCTTTCTAATATTTTGAGTTGTTATTCTCACTTTGATTACTAATAGACAGTTATTAAAAGAGTACAATGCTTCAGGTGGTATATTTTGGTTGAGCCTTTAAAGACAATCTCAGGGTGGTTGTTTCAGAGAATTCGTAGCCCCTCTGGCTCCAGACAGTTGGAATCCATGAGTACTTGAAATTATGTTTTGAATTTTCTTTTTGATCAAGATTCTTCTATGGAACACTAGACCACAATGTTGACTTTATAGCTGTGTGTCTGAGCCATTCCTATGTTTTCCATGAGAGTGGACTTGGATTCAAACCCATGGTCTTAGTTGTAATGTGCTGCCACAACTGAATCTGGCTCTTTGAAATCCAGGAGATGGTGGTCCCATCTTTTAAAGCAGAAAAAATCCTGCTTCCCTTGTTCCTTGGAAGACTTTCACTGATCTCCCTGGATGGCTTTTTCCTTTTATTTCATTATAGCAGCTGTTCCTCCTTTAGCTTGATTCCTGCCCATAGAATTCCAAAAAGCAAACAACCTCTGCTCCTTTCACTGTTTCTCTGTCGCCTTCAGGTTGTTTAGGTTGTAGTAGTTGGTCAGATCAGCCATGCACAGACCTAATCTCTTTATATGAAAATTATGTAGCCATGTCCCTGGTATACATTCTGTGATATATGCCCTTGGTGTGTACAACAGAATTTTCCAACTCTTTAAGTTCTGATTTCCACTTTCTTTGCTCTCTCACATTTTACCATAAATAGCAAGGAGAAATGATGGGTCCTTTTAAGAGCTTGCTTAGGAATTTCATTCACCAGACATGCAAGTTTACACTTACAAGTTCTGCCTTCCACTAAACATTTAAGTTTAATTCAGACAAGTTATCTCCTATACCTTCTCTCCAATATCCAGTGATTTGTATATCATTTGTCTAATGGTTCATCAGAAACAGATTTGACATCTACATTTCTAGGCAGATTCTGTTGCTAGTGTCACATATATTCTCTAAAACAATAGAGACTTCCTTTATAGTTAGCCTCACTTCTTTCTGAACTCTTACCAAAATTGTCTTGGCAAGCAATTATCCCAAGAAAACCAGCATTCGACCAAGTCTCTTCAATGCAACTCACACTTTTTTTAAAAAAGAAACTTGCAACCATAGCAATCTCTACTCATTAGCCAATTCTACATTCTTGTTATCAGTTAGAGCAGCAACCCATTTTCAATACCAAATTATATTTGGTCATCTACAGTTGCTCTGACAGAAATGCAACAGGGGGATGATTTTAACAAAAAAATAAGAAAGTATGTTTCCTCTCCAGGAGCAAGGCTGGGCTTCCTACTCCCACCAGGGCAGTGATGCCAAACACACAAAAAAACATGTTTCCATGGTGTAGGGTGCTTTAGAGCTGACTTCAGAGCACGGATTGTAAGGGCAGACCTGCTCGTTCTGCCAGCTGTGAAGGAAGGCTCTTGGGTCTTCAGTTTCCTGGTTCCTTTGAGATTCCTGTGTCTTCATATCTATGTTTAATCTCTCTCAAACACAGATGGATTTAAGAGTCACCCTCAGTAATTGTGCTTCATTAGCATTGAAAAGACAACACATTTCCTGATTGGATTACAGACGAGGGGGATTGAGGTTAAGATTTACAACAGATATTTTTGAAGAGGTTGATTTGACCCATAGTAGAAAAAGAAAAACCTAGAGCTCTTCGCATGTAAACATTACAGTGGGCAAAACTCTCTAGGGAGGCTTTTTGCTGCTTTGTAAATTTGCTATGGGCCAAAATCCACTCAATGACAACCCACGACAGATCAGATTTGGGTGTTAATTAAGATTGTCTGTAAAAATTAAACATTTAAAGGGAACTTAAGGAAAATAGTGATATTTTTAAAGTGATAATTTTCCTAACTTCTAAAATTTTATGATTGTCTAAGAAGGATCCTAGAGAAAGATGCTGTTGACAGATAACATGATTAGAGAGAAAGGGGGTGATGTTGTCTCCCTCAAATGTTGACGCAAACAGAAATCAGAAATTGACTATCAGGGCCACAATAAAGGACTTGAGAGAACTCAGGCACACTAATCAGCTACCTAGAAGAAAATCCAAACTGGGCATGTGCAGACTCAGGCCACCTAGACCCAGGTGGAAGCCAACCTGAGCACACCCACATTAGGTACCAGCAAGATGATGGTTTGCCTAAACTCAACCTCAGCAGCCAATACTCTCAACCACACCTCCTCAGCCAGTAGGGAGAGAAGGGCATAAATATTACACTGAGTACAAGCCAGTCCCTCTTTCAAATTGCTCTCTTGAAGGTCTGAGGGTGAGAATTCTCCCACTGAGAGGCAAGAAGATTCCTGCATGCCCACAGTGGGTTGTGGGAAGGAGGAGAGTGCACACACACTATCTTGGGATTTCTGCTCACGGCTCAGAACTCTGGATTTGTGTCCCTGTTCCAGTACTCCTTCTATGTGTTTGCCTCTGCTCCCCTGAAGTAGATGGTGTTGCCATCATAAGTCTTAAACTCTTGCAAGGTCCCCCTATGTATTTACAAAAATGCTTCTACCATGTGAATTCTTTCAGCATTGATAAGCAGGAACCGGGGCAAACCACCCAAGAAACTTAACACTATCGACGAGATATCTACAAAACTTTAATATCTAAAAGTCTGACGCAGGTCTACAGAGTAGAACTAATCAATGGTTGGAAGATTAGTGCAGCTCATTGTCTAGAGATTTTGAAAAATGCAATGAATGGTTTTAGTAATTATTGAAAGTAGTCAATTATGACCTAGACACCATTTTCCAGAAGAGATTTTAGCATTGAGGATATTGCTCCTAGGTGCATTCTAATGTTAAAATTCCATGATGTAAACCTGGGCAATGAGTGTTTAGAAGGACAACACACCACCATGTGACCAAAGATCTAAATAATAGATTTAATAACTGATTTGGCTTTATTCAAATAATGAATTCCTTTGCCTAATAATCAAGATGAAAAAAGTTTAGGGTCTCTGCATTTTCTCTTTGTCATAAACCTACATAGAGATTTATGTGGTTGTTGAAGTATAGAATTTGCTTTTTAACGAGACATATTCTTCAAGCGGCAGCCCTGTTCACTAGGAAACAGTCCTGTTCTCTTACTTTTGGCAATAAAAGCCAATCCTCTTGGCAAATACCCTAAACATTCTTCAGTATTACAGTTATTGCTAGATTCTTGTTTTCCATCTTCTTATCAAAATTAGTCAGAGTATAAAGTTTATTTTAGAAATATTTCCAAAAAGCTGCTTTTAAATTTAGATACATAATCTTAAGTGCCTCCATATTGTTTCTAGCTTGTGCATTAAACCAACTATATATAGAACCAATTCCCAGGTTGTCATTCAGCCAACCTCCATGTCTTCCAAGTTGTCTTAGTCAGGGTTGTCTAGAGAAATAAAGCCAGTGATAAAGAGAGATTTAGATAGGTGTAGATTTAAAAAGAGAGAAAGAGAGATCAATTTGCTTCAAAGTAGCAGCTGACACAATTGTGGGGCTGACAAGTCCAACATTCATAAGTCAAGCAACCAACTGATAATTCTTGCTGGCTTCCATGATGTATGGGGCTTACTACTGCATGTCTGAATCTCAAGATTAGAAGTCGGGTGATGAGAAGATGGCAGAGTGAAGAATCACATGAGAGCTTGGCCTGATTTTTACATCCTGAACATAGAACACAGGGTAACTCTCATTTCAACAGATCACTTGATTACATTGTATGGATTATCATGGAAAGTAGTTATTTTACATCTGCCCCACCCAACACCAACTGAGTGAATCTCTGCTATTATACAAAAAGTCCTGGTTGTATGGTTAAGCTCTAGTCTGCCTGCCATTTGAATCTATCAACCACTCTGTAGGAAAAATTTATGGCAGTGTAATTCCATACAGATTGACAGTTTGAAAACTCTTTGGGCAGATGTACCTGTCCCCTATAGAGACACTAATTAGCCTTCACTTTACTCCATAATAGAAACTAGACTAATGTTTGGCCAAACCACTCTGAACTATAGTTCCTGAGTGAAGACTACACATGAAATTAACCATCACATCTGGATTGTTCTTCTGTCTAATTAATGTAGTTCACCATTGAATCAACTCTTTTCACCACCATTTTCTTTTTGTTGTATTCCTTCTGGATGCTAAATGAGATTTCATTCACAGTAGAATGGCTGTATTGAACAGGTGATTCGCAATCTGAATTCTAGAGATTTATAGTAGTGATCATTAGGTGTCATGAAATCTATTCTAACCAAAAGGGATACTATGTACATGAGAACAAAATATTGCCTGATCCTGTACCATCCTCACAATGTCTCATATTTGAACTAAAAATTCTCAAAATACCCAGAAGCATCCAACCCCACCAATAGATTCCCTAGAAGTCAGTTCTCTGGATTCATGGACCTATTCTATATCTCTCCTATAACTACCTTTCTGTTTGTATCAAAAACTCTACTGAACCTTCTTGTGATTATCTACTAGTTCTACTACCATTGTTTTTCATATGCTATCTACAGCTTGCTTCTCTCTCTCTCTCTCTCTCTCTCTCTCGCTCTCTCTCTCTCTCTCTCTCTCTCTTTCCCCTTTGTGTAAGTGACCTGAGTTAAGTTCTTCGGGCAGGGACCAAAGACTCAAAGGATGCAGTCTACCTTCAGACCGTTCTTTCTTGGTTGTAGTGAGGTTCCCTGCCTTGATCTGGAATTGAGTCTTTTAAGTCTAGTGGGATGGTAATATGACCAACAACCTCATTAGAATTCTATATACTTTATTTACATGGTCTCACCCTGCAAGAGTTCCATGCACCTTGCCTACATACACAGAAAACTGTCCAATATCCAAAGTAGACAAGAAACACTTTATTTGCATAGTCCTACACAATAATTTCAAGACCACAAATACCTCAAAGGGTAATGTGTTAGTCAGAGTTGACTAGAGAAACAAGTGCATCGGCACTTAAATATGCATAAGAAAGAGTTTTGTGTAAAAGAACAGTTGTATATTGAGAAAACATCCCACTCCAGACCAGATCAACACCAAAAGTCAGATAGCAGCCCATATATCTGATAAAAGTCTGTAAATTTTTCTTCAGACTCACACAGCACATGCAATGGCCCCAAATGCAGGAAGACCACACGCCAGTGGATGGAAAGTCTTGTGGCTCCAGTGGCAATGGAAGCATCTCAGTCAGTGCTGGCGTGGGTCACCATGTGCCTTCTCCTGCTTCAGGAAGCTGGCTCCATCATCAAAGCTCCCTGTGGCTTGTCAACAGGAATGCCCCACAGGGAAAGTCTTTGTCCCACTTGCGAGGATGAAGACAGGAGCTCTCTGAAGAAAACTAGGCCCATGCAGGAGCTTCACTGGTTATGATCTGATTGACAGGCTAGACTTTACCCCTTCCTCAAGTTACAATACATTATGTAACTGTCACAGTCATATTAAATAATTAACTGCACTATGGAAGGTAATTATATTCAGTAGCTATATTTCAAAGTCCAAAAATTCAAAAAGAAAAAGATAAATAATTCAGTTCTTTAAATGGGCAAAGATTTGGATAGACATTTATCCAAAGATGATATACAGTAATAAGCAAATAAGCACATGAAATAAGCAGGTAAGCATATTCTCACCATTATTGCTTATTAATGAAATGCTAATGAAAGGATGAAATCCATGTAGCTACGAGTTCAACCCAGTAAGCCAGATAAAATAAGGGAGGCAAAAAAGACAATAAGAAGTATTAGCAAGAATATGAAGAAATTGGAATTCTTGTATATTTCTAATACAATTAAAAAATGGTACAACCACTTTGGGAAACAATTTGACAGTCCTCATTAAGACACCATATGCCTCAGCTCTTCTACTCTTAGGCCTAAACTCGAGAGAATTAAATGCAGGTGTTTAAACAAAAACTTGAATGGATTTTCATAGAAGCCTAAAAGCAGAGACAACAGAACTGTCTACAAACTGAGGGAAGAATAAATAAAATGTCACATATTCATACATTGGTACATTACTCAGCAATGAAATAAAGATGTGTCGAGACATTCCACAATATAATAGGACCTTGATACCACTATACTAAGTAGGTGAAATCAATAATGAAAGGTATGCTGTATGATTCCATTTTTGTGACATAACCAGAAGTCAAAGGTGCAGAAAGTAGATTGATGGCTGCTAGGGACTGAAGGGAGGAAAATAAATAAAATTTAGGGAAACTCATGACAGTGCATTTCCTAGTTCTAATCGATCATTGGGATCAGAACAAATTTAATGGAAAAAGTGATGTATTCAACCACTGTCTTAATACTGTGACAAAAAATAAACAAAAGAATATCCATGTTCAACATAGGAAGGGAAAGTGCATTAGCCATAATGATATGTTCAGCACTCAAAAACGTCACATTGATAGACAAAGACAAAACACTCAGCAAACACTTGCCATTTGAACAAATCCATCCAGTAATAACACTCTCACTGTTATAAAGCATTATTATTGAGATCTGTGTGGTCTGTGATTTCAAAAGTGGAGCCTCTTGGGGAATGAGCATAAATGCAAGTCAACACCCTGTTCCACAGAGCTGGATGAAGGGCAGTGCCTGTCTTGTAAGTGGCTCCTTCACACATCCACACCTGAGGAAGTGTGGATTGAGTTTTCAAAGCCGATTCTTCTGTAGTTCATAAGAGGAATTTATTATTATCCACCTCCTTTCCTCCTTCTCTAGTGTCTGACATCAGGAGTTATCTTGAATTCCGCCCAAACCTAAGTGCATTGATAGGGGGTTATTGAGAAGGGCACTTTCTAACTCCCTAGAATGCTAACGTGAGGTTTGGACCCATCTCCCCAGAAAGCAGTGAGGTGATGCTTTGCCTAAGTTTGACAAGGATCTGTAAGAAGCTCACAGGGAAGAAGGGCAGCTGAGGAGAAAAGGATTTGGGTTTTCTTTGGCACTGGATCCAGATACTGTTGAGTGGGACGTATCGGATGGAATTTAGAGGATCTATTTTACAGAAAAGCATAAATTAAACAGAAGCTCGAGGTCTGTTTGGCAAGGAGAAAAGAGACTGCATAGGAGAAAAAGGCAAATAAGGATAGAAAACAAGCATAAACGTGGAAAGGTTTGCTCTATTTTAAGCCATAACACAGGAGGAAGCCAAAATCACAGAGGTCTAATCAAATAAATTTATAGGCTTCGCAATAGCATTATGATAACAATAAACCCACTGCTGTCCAGTTGATTGCAGCTGGTGGGTTCTAATTGCCAAACTTTGAGTTAGAAGCTGAAGGCCTAGCCACTGTGCCATCAAGGTTTCTATAATAAGAAAAAACCCCACTGTTAAGGAATTTGTTCTGACTCACAGAAGCCCTAAGAAACAGAAAGCAACCGTCCCTTTGGGTTCTAAAGACTAAATCTTTATAGGAGCAAGAACCTCACCTTTCTCCTGTGGATTGGCTGGTCAGTTCAAGCTATTTAGACCTTGTGACCAGCAACGTACCACATTACCTATTCTGACCAGAGCCCCTGATGATAATAAGAAACACCAAAACAAAACCAATCGATTTGATCCCGACGCATAGCTATCTGATAGGGCCAGGTAGAACTGCTGTTAGTTTCCAAGATTATACTTCTTTATGGGAGTAGAAAGCTCCATCTTTCTCCCTTGGAGGGACTGGCTTTGTGAATGTCTGAACTTAGAGATAGCAACACAATACATAACTGTGATGCCACCAGGAAAGCAAACCAAATTCAAATCCATCGCCATTGAGTTAATTCCTACTCCTACCCCTCCTACCCCTCATAGGAGCAGGCAACCTCATCTTTCTCTCATGCGTGCAAATTCTTTCTTTCTTTGTTTTTTAAATAAGGCTCATCTGTGTACACTTTGGGTCCTTGGGGGAAGGGCTAAAGAGCCCTAGGGGTGCCATGGTTGGCTGCTAAACAAAAGTCGGTTGTTCAAACCCACCATCTGCTCAATGAAAGACAATTTGGCAGGCTGCTTCTGTGTACATGTAAGGTCTTGGAAACCTTTATTCTTTCCTTCGGGTCACTATGCGTCAGAGTCCACTTGATGGCAAAAGGTTTGGTTATTTGAGTTTGGAGAGAATGTTTGAGAAGGAGTTTGAAAAAGGATTGTCACAACAAATGACATCCATGCCGGAAAAATGTGATATATAATATATCATACATGTTAAATGAATGGCTATGTAGCTCCCTCAGCTTTCTTCACATCAGTCTATGTGATGAATTGTGCAGCTGTGCATCCACTTCACCTTGCCTGCTCCGCTGTCTGTATGACTCTCTGGAAGGAACAACGGCTGGGAGATCTCAGGCACCCACTTCCTGAGTATCTTACACCCTTAATAATTTGCACTGACTTCATCTTCACTCCAGTGATGAGAGCTAACACGTCTATTCTATAAAATACTGGTCTATGAATATCCCTCAATCTCACTATAATTGACAACAACCTCGTTACTGCTATCTACTATTTGCTCGAACATTGATTCTGATTCATGGTCACCCTCTGTGGATCTGACTCCAGAATCTATCTTGACTTCTACATTCGCCCCTAACAACCATTAACCCTTGTGCAAATTTAGGCATGCAACTAAGGAAATACATATCTCTGTATTTAAACTATAGATGAATGTAACGATGCATTTCTGAGGGATATACAGAGGATTATCTGAAATCTCCTGCACATGGAACTCTCGGTGAATTTTAGGTTTACCCTAGAAGTTATTTTCATAGAATGTTAAAATACCAAAGACAAAGAACAATTTACCATTGTCTTACGGCCACCCTGTAAATCTCCCTAGAGTGAAGTACTTTTGTCACACAACTAATTTATGGAGCTTAAACCAATCAACACAAAAGCCTTCTCCACCACTAACATTCCAAATTGACAGTCTGCCAATGAGTAGTTAGTTACACTCTCTAATTTCACCAGACAAATAGGTTGATTCAACTGCTCAGAATGTTTGGGTTCATTTTAGTAAGCGGAGAGTGTTCCCAATTCAAATGGGTTATTACTGCTAATAAATATATTTTGCTTGTATTTTAACACAGTACTCAATCTTTGGCAATGTGTATAAAAACCAAATGTTTCCTTGGGAAGGGAGGTACTTTTGTCAGCCAATAAGTTGGACACAGTATTATATACCGTCATCTCTCCCTTCATGAGTTGCAAATCTTATTTTCATTTGACAAAGAAAGCAGGGCTTACAGAGATTAATTTGTCACAGTGCCAGCAATGAAAACAGGCATTGCTGGAATCAAATATTAGGTTCTTCTGGTGCAAGTCACTCTTTCTCCTAAAATGTTCTGTTTCATAAGTGAGTCAAAAAATAAAATATTTCTTTAAAACATCTTATTTGATTCTTACTGGGACTTGTTTAGTAAGAAATGCAACTATTAAAACTCTGCTTTTCTCTGCATTTAAAATATATTTAGATATATTATACATGTTTAAAGAGACAAAGAGTTTTTATTATCATTATTATTCTTTGCTTATTTTAAAATAAATATATTTTAAATATATGTGGTATATATATTTATATATGGTATATTATATATAAATATATGTGGTATATAAATATACCATAGGATACTAAATATTTAAGTCCAAACTGGATTTACACAGTACAAGAAAATCAACCTTCCTCAATCAAAACTGATTAAGATTTTCTTGCTTGTTGGGATATCCCAAAATATTGAAGCAGGCCCCTCTTAACATTGTAGTTTTTAATCACATAAATATGGTATCTGGATTCTGCAACACAGAAGTTCTTGACTTATTAAATATGTGGTGGCAACTCCCTACCAATGTACTTCTACAAACTTTTGGAATGATCTTCAGCAAAAATGTAATTGCATATAATATTAATGATCTCATTCTATAATTTGAACATTCAGTTGGGACAGCTCTCTTTGGAATGGGTATAAATATGGATTTCTTCTAATCATTTGGCCAAGAAATTGTCTTCCATTTTTCCTTGTATACATACGTGAGTATTTCTGGTGCTTCATCAATCAGCTTGTTGAAACATTTCTATTGGGAGTCCTCTAGTTCCTTATTTCAGCTAATGCTTTCCAGTGCAGCTTGAACACTTCCTTGAGTACCATTGGTTCTTGCTAATATGCTACCTCCTAAAATGACAGACTATCCATTAGTTGTTTGGGGTACAGTGACTCTGTGTACTCTTTCATATTATTTGGTGCTTTATGCATCATCTAATATTTTTCCCAGAGAATTTTCCAATATTGAAATCCGAGGCTTGAGTTATTTTTTAATTGGGTTCACTCAGTTTAAGATGTGCTGAGCATGTTCTTCCTTTGGGATTTTCTAACTCTTGGTCCTCACACATCTTATTATATATATAATTTTACTTTTCTTTTCCAGTTGCCCTTTGGAATTTTCTGTTTAGCTCTTTGACTTTGTCATTTCATCTATGGTCTTAGTTAATATATCATTAAGAGCAAGCGTAAGAGTCTTTTCTGACATTCACTTTGATCTTTCCTTTCTGAATGACCATTTACTCTTTTTATGTATGATCCTCTGATGCCATTTCACAGCTCGTCGGGTCTTCCGTCATTCATGTCTCATGAATAAAATATGTTCTTGAGATGCTCTTCAAATTCAGGTGGGATATATTGAAGACCATGTTTGAGCTTTCATGGGCTTGTTTTCATTTTCTTAAACTTTGAACTGAACTTAAATATAAGCAATTGATGTTCTGTTGCACAATTGGTCCCTGTACTCGTTTTACCTGCTAATGTGGAGCTTTTTGATAGTCTCTTCCCACAATTTCTTTTCTGTGCATTCCCTCTGAACATGCCCACACGTCTAGTTGTCTATCGCACTGTTGAAAAGAATGTATTTGCTATGCACAAGTCATTAGCATTGTAAAATCCCAGCATGTGATGCCCAATGCAGTTTCTATCATCAGGATTATATCTTCCAACAGTTGTTCCTTCCTCTTGGTTTTCAACTTTTGCATTCTAATTGCTACTCTTAATGCATCTTGGTTGCATGTTTAATCAATTTCAGACTGAAGACATTGATAGAGTTGTTGTGGTTGGTGCATACATTTTAACAACAGTGTCCTGTACTAGCTTTCCTTAAATACAGATAGACATTATTCTATCACAGAATTGTTCTTCAAGATAGATACTGAAATGTCCATTTTGACCACCATAAATTTCAAGCCATTCCTTTGGATTATGTCATCCCAGCACAGTGAACTATATCATTTTCTGATTTAAAAACAGAATGTGGCCAACGCTAGTCCATTTTTGGCTCACTGACACCGAGAATGCAAATCTTTATGCATCTTATTTCATTTTGAATGGTTCCTTACTTCCCTAGATTCATACTTCATGCATTCTAAGTTCTAGTTATTAACTGATATTTGCAATTGTCTCTGACTATTTTATGCCTTCATTTGTGGATTGGGACAAGGCTGCACAGGTTTGTTTCCACAGGTTTGCTCCATTCCTGTCATTACAGGTGACTCTACTTTGAGAAGGCAGCTGCCTGTTCCACTCCATGCCCCTGACACCCAGGAAACTTGGGTATCATTTTATTCTGGGTCTTACATGCCTGATACAGCTGTGCTTCTTCCATGTGGGCTTGGTTGCTTCTGACCTAGGTGGCGGCTTGTTTACCTTCAACCTTTTAATATCCCAGACACTATATCTTTTGATAGCCAGGCATCATCAGCTTTCTTCACTATATTTGCATATGCACCCATTTTGTCTTCAGCAATCTGGTCACAAAGGTGAGCATCACAGAATGCTGGATTGTTAGAACAAAGTGTTCTTGTGTTAAGGAAGCACTTGGGATGAGGCTCAATGTCCATCTGTAACCTTAATTTTTACATTTACATTTAACCTTAATTTTCTATTCCCCTAAACAAGGGAAACTTAAAAAATTGCAGGTTTTATTGAAGACTAAATAAGATCCTATTATGTGGAGTTCTTACCATAGAATGTGAGGACCTGAAGCAGCACTTCAGTAAGCAGCAGCCATCTGTTTAAAACATGTGACAAATATGTAGCATATGTGGAATGAAAAGGGTTATTTTTTTCTTGCTTTTTGATTACTTAAGGCAACTGAGGGAACCTTAATGGCAGAAGTGGATTAGGCCTTCGATTGCTAACAGCTAGATCATCAGTTTTAACCCCTCTACCAACTTCATTATAGGAGAAAGATGAAACTCTCTGCTCCTTTGTTTGTTTTTTGGTTGTTTTTCTTTTTTTTTTTTTTTTGTGGCATCACTGCCCTGGTGGGAGTAGCAAGCCCAGTCTTGCTGCTGGATTTGAACTGTCAACCCTGTGCGTCACAGTCCCGCAAACTACCACTAAACCACCAGGGCTCAGCCTCCTATAAAGATTTATAACTTCAGAAACTCTAGGGAGAAATTCAATCCTGTGTTGTAGGGTCACTGTCAATAGTTTTGGTGGATATTAAGACTACCAGGACTCTTGGTGGTCAAACTCACTGCCACCAAGTTAATTCTTCTGCATAGTAGCCCTATAGGACAGAGTAGAAATCCACCTGTAGTTTTCAGAGTCTATAAACTCTTTACAGGAGTAGAAGCCCCCTATTTCTCTCAAAAGTCAACTGTTGGTTTCAAACTACTGACCTTGCAGTTACCAACAGAATGTAGAACTACTACACCACCAGAACTCCTCTAAGTTTATTCTATCAGGTAGAATAACTCCTGTTGATATTCTTTCCTGGATCTTAATGTAGTCCAGGGAAACCACTCCTATCCCAGAAAACCCTTCTATGTCAAAGTAGCTGCCTTCAATTTCTACTAACCTTCCTTCAATGACATGTTCAAACTTTGGCTTAGATGACATCATATAGACTCCACTACTGTGACGTTCCTACAGTGGAGTTCATTGGGGCTATTTCTTCTCAGTTAAATTACTAGGTGTAAGAATGTGAGCTACTTGGGAGAGTTAGACTATTACCTAGCTAACAACCGGATAGTCGACAGAAATTATACTGCAGATGGGTCATTTTTGAGTTTTTTGACACCTGTGCTATCAAATAAAATCTTTTTTGAAAACCCCAGAAAATCTTGAAGATTGGGGCTGCCAGGTTTGCATGTAAAAGTCCCCTGAAATCTCCTGCTGAAGATAATATGGAACTGGCAGCTCCAATTGTGTAATCTTAATGGCTCTCAGACTCCATTAATACAACAATTAACAGCCTGCAAGCAGCTCTGTCCAGAGATCTTTCCAGTTGATTTTTCCTCTCTCAAAAAGAAAGGGCAAAGAAGGGGCCTACATGCTGAAAAAATGAATGTTTGCTGAGAACCACTAAAAACAGTCGAAAGTTGAGTGTGTGTTTATTTTGCTTTTTTTCCAACTTTAATACACTGTCTTCAAATCAAAGGTTGAAGAATACATCACTCAACTTCAAATAATTTCAATCTTTTGTCTACTTTATTTCATCTACTCTCCACCTTCCCTTTCTTTGCTTACTCCAAAGCAAACCCTGAACGCCCAAACTCCCTGCCATCAGTTGATTCCAATTCATAGCAACCTAGATAGGGGATATTTCTCTGAAATTTTTGCTGCATGCAATTCTAAATTCTTGTTTACAAAAAGACACACCTAAGAAGATTAGCAATGAGGCCTTGATACACAATATCCAATCAATGCCCAAATGCCTCTGCCTGAAATGATCTATCTTTTCACAATCTGCTCATGTGTACATGCAAATAATACATAGTACTCACAATTAGCTATGATAATGTAGTTTCTGTTATCTCCTGCAATCCCTGTGTGGTAAAAATGATGAAGCATTCTATATTGTGTCATAAGATGAACCTATCCAATAGCAACCACAGGAGACAGGCTTGCTGGTCTTCTGAACGTTCCCAGTCTTGAAAACCCAATGAAGCACTTCTACTCTGCACACATTTGGGCTTCTGTGACACAGAACTCACAGGACCGCAACTAACAACATCAGCAATCTACCACTGCATCACCACAAAATATAGTGTCTTAAGACACCTATAATATATTAACTCTTTATTCTCTAGGCCAGCAATTGAGTCTGCAATCAGCTGCATTGTCTTTATGCTGTTCTTGCCTGGCATCATTTTTGTGGCAGCTTTCAGCTAGTGGCTTTAGCAAACACTCCAAAACTCAAAACCAAACTCACAGCCATTGAAAGGATTTTCACTTATGGTGACCCTATAAAGCAAAATAGAACTTCCCCAGAGACTATAACTCTTTACAGGAGTAGAGAGCCCCATCATCCTCCCAGGGAGTGGTTCACAGTTTAGAACTGTCAACCTGTGGTTAGCATCCCAATGCTTTACCACTATGCCACCAGTACCCCTTCAATAAACACTAGAGGGTTCAAAGTGACCTTATCAGAGAGTTAGCCATTTTAACAGATTTGGGCTTGATTTTCCTTGCCGCGTTCTTTTTTCTCTCTCTCAAATATGATACTCTGCTTCATGAGAAAACAGTGTCAGGATTCTAAGAGAGCTAGAACAGCAGCAATAAAATAAGGATAGGTATAGGCTACGGATTTAACCTGATGTAGTAAGTCAATTTTGATTCATAACAAACGTGCCTGATAGGGTTTCCAAGACTGCAAACCTTTGCTGAGGCAGATTGCCACATTGTTCTACTGCAGAACAGCTTTCGAGCTAGAACCACTGACCTTTTGGCTACCAGCTCAACACTTTAACTTTTAAGTCACCAGAGTTCAGTAAAGAACTTTTGCGGTAACTTAGCCACATTCTAATTGTCAAGGGAGGTTTAAAAGTCAACCCATATGCAAAGGAGAGAATGGACTTTATTCCTTAAAGTAATGAGATGCAAAGGCATAGCAGAAAGCATTATCATTGTGATTTTGTCTGCAAATGATCCATCACCTTATTTAAAATATTCATTGTTTCATAATGAAATATACCATCCCTTATATAGGCTCACGATAGGGTTTTTATGAGTTAAAATGAGATGATAGCCATGGGATTGGCTTTTTGACTTTTGGATACATAAAATTTAGATATATTGTCTTGTGCCCCAAATAGTTTTGTACTTTTATCTTTCTATTATTTTTGCTCCATGTTTTCTGTATGCTGATAGTTAAATAAAGGCCTGATTAAATTTTGGTCTTACTTTTAGATCAGAAAAGCCAGTTGCCTTTGACAGGAGTCAATCCCAACAGATGGTGATCCCATGTGTGTCAACAGAACTGTGCATCAGTGGGTTTTCAATGGTTTATTTTTCAGAAGTAGACCTTCAGACCTTTCTTTTGATACACTCTTGTACACTTGAACCTCTAGTCTTTGGGTTAGCAACTGGGTACATTATCCATTTCCACCATTCAGAGAGTACTTAGGTCAGAATACTTCATAGGTAATATTGATATTTTAGTTCATACCTTATCATGAGTCACATAACTATTCGTCTTTTCCAATTTTAGTCATGCTAACATCAGGCGTTCCATTCCAATTTCTTTTTCATAGGACAGCCCACCAATGTTTTGCCTAATGGCTCACCTAGTTGCCTTAATCCTAAATCTGTTACTTTATTAAGAATTACAGGACCTACTCTTCTTCTTTCTCTCTAATTCTATAGATTAGCTATGGGTCAGAATCAATGTGACAAGAGTTGGTCTGGTTTTTGGTGTGTGGTGTGTGGTGTGTGTGTGGACGCTCGGGTACACGCAGTATACTGTACTGATTCCTTATATGACTATTAGCTGGAATCCTATTTTAAAGAAATGGATCTCATTAGCAAGGTCATTAGTGTGGAAAATAAATTGTGTGTAAAGCTAAGTGAAATACTAATCTTCTTTCACTAATCATATCTATAAGTTATCGCAGAGCTCTACTAAACCTCTATGATACATATTTTCTATGTTTGATATAACTCAATCCATTGCAATCCTGATCTATTTGGATGCTCAAGCTGTCTCATCTAGGACCAGTAGGATTTCTTTTAAGTGAGAACCCAGCGATGCTGTTGCTAAATGTGAACTTTTTCCATCTTTAAAAATCTGGTACTGTTTTACATAATCATAAGTCCTTGATGGTTTCTAGTTTTCTGCTACAACAAAAAACTAAGGGCCATCTTGGAATCTCCCACGTCTGGGAGTTCTGGTTCCCTTTCATGGGGAATAACAATCTGGGGTACTCCTTATCCTGGGTTGCCTTTGAGCCTAGGCTTTTGTAGACAAACTAGAGTAAGACTGGTAAATGAATCCTATTGTGACAATATATTCAGGACATTGTAAAATAACTCCACTTCAAGTTATATGCGTGTGTTGTATTTGCATTTTTTTTCTCTTATACAAAAAAAACACCCAAAACTTGTTACTTACAATGTTAAATTGCTTATTATCATGGTTATAGAAAAACCAATGGGCTGCTCATTCACCAAGTCAATGAGGTTAAGGAACAATAGCGTTCTTCTGGCCCTAAGACGTGGCAGACATTTGAAGGCATTTTGACCGAAATTTCTAGGAAAAGTGTCTGTGAATATAACATGAAAGAGTTGAAACTTCAAAATCAATGTGTAACTTAAAAGAAGTAGATCTTGAAACCTTCAAAGGACTTTTCCATTGAGATGGGCTTGGGTCACTTAGTTAATGGAAATGGGCCACTAAGTTACCTCAGGTCTGAGAACAAACTACCCTATCCCAAGCAAAGCAAAACAAAATAAAACTCAAGGATAGGTGATTAAAAGGGCTGTGCCATTTTGATCTCATGCAAATCCTGAGTGTGAGTCTCCCTGAGCTCAGTGCATTGCTGAGAGCAATGTACAATTCTGCAGCCCAGAAGCCTGTTGCTTTGCTCTTCTCTCCATTTTCTTACAGGACTAGCACTAGCCCAGCCATGTGTGTCCACATGTCAGGTGTACAGAGCTACTCAGGGACAGACTGGAGCACCACCATCCCAGGACAATGAAAAGGCGCCCAGACGAACAGAAAGGAGAAAAAGTGCCTATGACTGCAATACTTCGGACTTCTTGCTTATCTGTGAATTTGGGGATTTGATAGAGCATTGCAATTCTGAGAGAAGAGTTATAGTCTCAAGAACCCTACAGTAGGTCATTTGAGTCAGAATCAACTCAATAGCAGTGAGATTTTATGTTTCAGTATTAGAGAAAGTGATACTCCCATCCCAAACTCTAACATAGTCAAGCTACCCACTTCCTTTTGTATATCTGAAACATTCCCTCCAAACAGCAATGGATCGGACTAATAGCAATATGCCTGAGAATACTGAAATAGATGAAAAGAAGTTGAAGGCAAGGGTCCCAGTTTGAATCATGCCAGTGCAACATAAAATTGTCAAGTGGCCTTAGCAATGACACAAAAACAATCTTCTAAGTATTTTCTCTAGGCGTAATTGCAAATGTAAGGAAACATTTGCCAAGGAAGGAATAGTCATGTGTGCAAATCAGTGACATTAATTTTGTTCATTGTGTTATTCAACCATAGCAAGGTCCTGTAGACTCTTGAGACCACAATTGCTCGTTGGAATAGAAAGCTCAGTCCTTCTCCCACAGAGTAGTTGGTGATTTTGAATTGAAAACCATGAGACTCAGAGCCCAAATCATAACCACTAGACCACCTACCATATCTTTTATCAAGCTATTTTTATTATCCTTAACAGAAATGCTGTATTTGTAGATACAAATTTGGCAGTTCAAACTCAGTAGCTGCTTTGAGGGAGAAAGATGAGCCTGTGCGTCACAGTGAGATTTGCACAGTCCGAGAATCTCTACATAGCATCAGTATGAGTCAAGATACACTAAATGACTATATTGCCTGTTCGCTTAGTTTGGGTTTTGTTTTTTAAGAAACATCCCTATCCCCTAAGGAATTACTCTTTGTATTGCCTCCTACCTACCTGCTTCTGGAAATCATGAGTAAACGTCTGTCTCTATACAGTTGACTACTCTAGATTTTTAAATTATTGCGATATTTGTCTTTTAGTAACAGTTGTACTTCTGACCATACTGAGAAATAAAGTCCTGATATTTGCTGTAACGTGGAGGTATGCTTGAGCCACTGTGATTGCAACTTCCATATAGAATTTCTCATGTTAAGGGTTGATTTAAGGATTAATATGGCAATGTGTTTCAAATACCTACATATACGGAGTGATCAAAAAGCCTTCAGAGCATCATATTCTTCATTCTAAATCTGCTCTTTGTATCTGAAAGAAATATCTTAGTCAATAATATTTTAAAAAATATATATCTGGGGCAGATTATGCTCTGAGGACAAGACAAATCTTATAATCCTCCTTTTCCTCATTCTTTCTTCTGGGGAGAATGAATCTGCATTTTCCCAGTGACTAGGTTGAATGGATATGTGTGCTATATTCTTTCTGATATGTCGTGTATAACCTTGTACTATAAATATTTTGCAAGAATATAAAAATCAAACAATTTTGATGTTTTCATTTACAATTTAAATAGCCCAGGAAATTAAACATAACACGGTGCCTACCATAGCTCTTTGAAACAAAACCAAAAAGCCAGTCAACAGTTTTCAAATCAGACCTATTTATAATGTAGTGATGCACACAGATTGCTGTAAAAAGTAATAATAATTTAAAATCCCTACACCCAATCATATATTTTGATGGCAGCTGCAAGGAAACTGCTATTCCGATTCTCCTGATGATTTTGTGTGAATACAGTCAACCAATCCATTAAGCTTCGATAATACTCCAATTAATTGTTTAGAAACATTACCTTGACTCCCATGTGTGGTTTTTCTCACAGAGAGATGAGGTGCCTGTTTATTTCACAGGAGGGATGACCCAGTGAGATATCAATATTCTCCATGAGTGAGTTCTCTAAAATGGATTTGGTATTGATCGGTTCATTTGCTATTGTTAGCAATCTTGCTCTACATTGTGGGGACTTTGAATTTTTTCACCCCTACTTAATACTGTGAATCATTCCTCCTCTAGCCAACTGAAAACAAAATTAGTGGCTGAATATAGATAGGCTTTTTTCCTCAAGTGTAGTAACAATTTTGAGTGTGCTTTACCTAGGCTTTAGCTACGTACAGCATTTTGAAGACATACGTGTAATATTTAAACTGCCATCCCATAGTAAAGTTGTATATGAATCCAAAATGACAGAGGCAAGAAGCACATTTTTCTGCCCTTCAGGTTACAGATGTTAAGACTGATTAAGGCTAACAGAGACCAGATGCTTTAGGTCTATAATAAAATAGACCTGCAGGGGATACTGGTCCTGCTATTTACCGAGGTCAGACGGTGTTCTGGGATCACTTAGAAACAGGGACAATTCTAGCATTCCCCTCCACTGGGGCTATTCAGACTAAGTCGGTTGTTCTCAACTTTCCTTATGCTGTGACCCTTTAATATAGTTCCCCATGTTGTGTTGACCGTCAACCATAAAGTTCATGGCTATTCCATAACTGCAATTTTACTAGTTATGGATCATGCAACCCCTGTAAAAGGGTCATTTGACCCCCAAAGGGTTCTTGACCCACGGGTTGAGAGCTGCTGGATCAAGTGAAATGCTCAATGTAAAGCTTAGAGTATGATAAGGATGCAGTAAATGTTGTGACTGTGAGCCCCTAGGCTATAATTACTTCCTCAATTTGGCTATACTTTGGCTCTTGAAGCAAACACAGTGAATCACATGAAATGACTATTCAAGTAAAAAATGGTAGGGGTCATCAACTTCTTATGAGATTTCGAGGGAAAATAATGCATATTTTTCACATTCACTCACTCTGAAAGCTGGGAACAGAGTAAGCACTCATTGAATGATCATAAAAAGGAAAGGGTCTACATAATGCATCCCTGTTGTCTGGCTTCAAATCATTAACTCTATTCACATCACAGACTGTCGTGACAGGGCAAAAAAAGTTGCCTGAGTTGGTTAAGATATGATCATAAATATTAAATGTATTTTGTCTGGAGATTATAAAGATAAGTCAGGAAGTGTTGATATGAGTTCACAGAAACTTTTATTAAAAATATCAAGATGTAACACTATGTTTCTTGGCATATAGTCTAATATAGGACTACACACTTATAAAGATGATCTTTTCATCTCTCTACTCCTTCTCCATGTCTGTGAAAGTTAGACATTAAATTAGATAGCATGAAGAGGAATTAACGCAATGGAGTTATGGTGTTGGCAAAGAATATTGAAAGTGCCATAGAATACAAAAGGAACACACATAACAGAAATTCTGTCAGGGAAGAAGTACAGCCAAAGTGCTCCCTAAAAGTGTGGATGGGGAGAGTCTGTCTCATGAACTTTGTAGATGCTATCAGGAGAGATCATCATGGTTGGTGAAGTCAAACATCTGAAGATATTTTGATGATCCAGATTAATACAGTTGCTGAACCAAGGGGTTCAGACATCACAATTATGAGGTTGGTGCAGGACTGTACAGTGTTTCATTCTGTTGTACGTTAGGTATGAGTCAGAAACTGCTAGAGGAAACTAGCAGCAAAAACCCCCCCTCCCCAGAAAATTATGCACCCTTTGACATACACCACATCAACATGGCTCTTTTGTTCTGAGTCTTGAAAACCAAAAGAAGTCTGAAAGACCAAAGGGAAGAAGGCATAAGGTTTCCAAGCAAAATTCTCATACTACAAGCCCTGCTAACCTCTAAGAATGAGCAGAGACAGTATCATGATTGGGGTTGGGGAGAGAGATCCTGAGTGTAACTTTGCTGACTTTTTTTTACCTCATTGGTGCAGTTCTATGATTTCTTAAAACTTATTCAGAATAAGCCTCAGGTCATTTTGTGTCCTTTGAGAAAAATCTATCCAAGAATCCATCCCAAAAATCAGTCACCAAACTTTCTGAACTGAGCTTTCTGATGTTTAACTGAACTGACCCAACAAATCTCCATGGGAAGCTGTGGTCTTAATTGAACAAGTGTATAACTGAGAGAGCATGCCTGCAGCCATCCAAAGGTCACACAGACATGTTTGAATGGGTTTTATTTTGAATAAACCCATGAAGGTGTGATCTGTCATCCTAGTAGGAATACTGGACTTACCCTTGTCTTCTTGCTTGGCTGAAAAGAAAGCAGGAGAGGTCTATGTGCTGAAGGCTTTTGTATGACCCATAGGGATCTTTATATTACCAAGATCAAGAATGCACTTTTTACATAATGTTGGACTCAGGGCTGTGGATTGCACTGTGCCAAGCAGTGACAGTGAATCATGAGAAGATCTGTCAGTAACACAACATGAAATCAGATTCCATCAGGGGCTTCACTGTTGTTCCTGCCAGAGGGCTGAGGCAGGCTGTCTGGGTTTGGATCTTACCTCTGGCTCTAAATAACCACTCCATCTTGAAGGTTCCTTCACCTGCGGTGATCAATATGTGCTTCTTTTCTTTCTCAAAACAGTTTTTGTTAAAACTGTCATACCATAAATAATGTCATTAAACATAATCAAGATTAGAGTGGGGTGGGGGGAGAAAAAAAACATTGCTAAGATTATAATGTATTAAAGAATGCACATAAACTTCAAACAACTAACCAACCTGTTACAGTTTAGTTGATTTCTACTCTTGGTAATCCCATGTGTTACAGATAAAAATGCGATTTATAAGGTTTTCTGGAGTATAATCTTTATGGAAGAAGATCACCGAGTCTTTCTTCCACAGTTCCACTTCATAGGTTTGAACCACTAATCTTGTGGTTGGTAGTGGAAAAAACTCATTTGTGCCATTCAGGGACTACATAATGCCCATGAAATCAATGACAAAAAGATTGTCAAAATAAAAATGTCTACCAATGTTCTGTTTTTGTGAAGAGCAGTTAAGAGAGGGAGCATTTGTTGGTACATGGATGAGAAGGATTACATCAACCATGTATTGAAAGTCACATAGTCTTCCTGTTAATTTAACTTTGAGTTGCTTATCCTTCTGGTTAACACTGGGAACAGCTGGCAAAACCATAGCACTCTCTGTGTTTCCTCTTTTATCAGGTTTTATCCTCTTTTATTCATGATATATTGTAAGATTTTGAAAGACATAGCAATTGGTCGAAAGTTGTTAGTAGTTCAACAGGAAATATTAAAAATAAAGATTATCCAGTGGGTGTATTTATGTAAGATAAAAATCACGGTGTAAAAGTTTTAAATCAAAATAGAATGTGCATGATTATTCATTTCTAACATGTAAATTTTATGAATAATTAAATGGAAAAATGCTCTTCCTGTTTTAAACTGAAAACAAATGAGGGGAAAAAACTGGGGCACAGTAGGTATTGATAGTCTTCTAATTGAATAGGATTATTGTAATGATAAGCTTGCTTTTCTAAAACTTGTGATAATTTTGAATGCTACCCATTGTGAGAGAAGATTCTCTCTGTTACATCTTATATTGGTTTCATATTCCTGTTGTGATAAATTACCACAAATGTGGAATCTTAAAACAACATGAATTGAGTATTTTGCAAAAATCTCCCTGTGCCTCAATTTCTTGACCTTTAAAAGATAGTTAATAATGTATATATACTTCATGTTGTTTTGGAACCTGCTAAATGGGTTCATAAAGTTATTGGAACATAATTAGCACTATATTATGGATTACTGTTAGGAAAGAGATGTGTATTTGTTAAGTTAGACCAACTGCTCTAAGGTCTAAACCCCCAAATATTGGTGGCTAAATAAAACTCCAAAATCAAGTGGTATATAGATTACTCTTTGAGATGCTAACCACAAGATCAACATTTCAAAACCACCAGCTGGCTTTTAACCCCAATAAGGAATTACAGTTCCAGTAGAAACCCACAGGGGCAATTCTACCCTGTCCTAGATGGTTGCTCTGGGCCAGAATCAACTCAACAAGAGTGAGTGTTTTAAGATAGTATGCTTAATTCTTGATATTAGAAAAAAAAACTCGAGTCATAATGGAGGAAATGGGCTCTGAACCTACATTTTGTCTCCATCCTTCTCTAGGACCTCAAGTCTTCTTGATTAGTCAATAGGGAGCCTAAGATAAGAAATGGAAGGTCCTAAAGGAGGCTTTTATAATTTATGTATGAAATGATTTGCTTCATTCTGCCCACACTCTATTCCATCACTGGAAAAAAAATGGTCTCAGAAGTATTCTTTAACTGTCTTCAAGAACAAGAAATAGGTATGATGAACAGCTTAGCACTCTGTGCTTCAGGGAGCCACAGCATCCACAAGGGGAGTTCATTTCCAAGAATCCCTTTTGCAAACAGGTAAGTCATTCAAGGCAAGGAACACAAAATACATTTTTTCCACCTTGTGAAAGACCTCTGGAAGAAATAGATGACTGGGGTTAGAGATATGTGCAACCCTGACAATATGTCACTTGGATAAGTTAAAAGCTTGCACTGTGAACCTAAGAACAAAGCCACATGGTGGCTGACTTAGGTAAGGAACACTGTGAAGAGGAGCAGCAAACACATGAGGAAATCTTAGCTGAAGAGACCAATGTGGGCTAGGTATGAATTCAGCAGTTGTTAACATATAGGAATATAAGTCATGGATATTCCCAAGAGAAAATTGAAAGAGAATAGAGCCACTGAAGAAGAACAGAATCTAGGAAGGAAACTCGGCATGTAGTGGAGAAACAGCAGAGATATCTAATAAATGAAAAATTATACAAGTGTTCAAAGAAGACAACCTGTCAACAGTGTCACATGCTACCAAGACATACAGTGACATTAATCTTTTACTGGTAGAGGCTGAGAGGTCATTGATATCTGCCAGCAATGATCAGTGTAGACTGTGTATGTCAGGAAGGTTGCTGAACGCAGACCATTCTGGGGTAAGGAACAAGGATAGTATAAATGTGAGGAAGAGGCTATGGTATACAGACAACTCTTTCAGGAGGCTTAGTGTTAAAAGAAGGTGAAAGTGGGTTATGGTGGAACATCATGAGTTGAAAGGCTATTCTGTTTTCTCTTACATATGAACTACATATAAATCTGCTAGCACACACAGAAAGGAAACCGTGAGGGAGTGGCTGAAAACAAATGCCAAGGAAAATGGACAAGCAAGGGGGGGAGGTATCATTGAGGACCCTAAAGCCTCAATTTTTCCATTCTTGTTGGGATATTGTGGAGAAAAAAATGAAGAGAGGGGCCCACTCAGTCAAAACCTGGGAGCCTCGAGAACAAAACAAAGGGATTGTACTTACAAGGTGTTTTGATGAAGTTGCAGAGGCGATTATATGCCATTAGACATCACTCCCCATAATTATAAAAATAAGAAGCCAACATAATTCATATGCAGCCTAAATAAAAGGTAACTTTGAGTTCCATTTGGTAACCAGAATCCTCTCACTAGACATCAGAACCCAATCCTTAATAGAGAACTGGGCAACTCCAGACCTAATTACAAGATTCTTTCATGTATTTCTACCTGCTTTGAAACAAAGGAATTGAATGTGATTATTTTTTTAAATAAAAAAAGAATGTTTAACCCAGCTATTCCACTCCTCTCAGTTAAGAATTTAATGCCAGAACTATTTGAGAAAGCAAGATGTTTGACACTCCAAATCAGTCATCACGAAGCTCTATGGAGAATATTGACAAATCTTTTGTGTTCCAAAGCATGTGAGAGAAGAAACACCACTAATTTCTTTTAAGGGATAAGAAAAATTAGTGCTCAATTTATATGGCATGGAGACCTGAAATTTACTAAGAGAGTCATATGAGAGTAAATCAAAAGGTATTGCTACAAATTCATAGAAACCCTTATCAAACCAAAGCATTAAAATATGAAGATATTATTCTCCACAGATCCTCTACTCAGGTCAATACACTTCTGAAATGAATCGTTCCATCTCTCCAACTCTTCCCTGAAGCATTCTGTACTATTTGATTTGCATTCCATTAAAATAGCAGTGTGGCCATCCCCGAAGGACATAAATCATGTTCTTTTTCCGTGGTTTTTGAGTTTGTGAACAAAGAGAAGTTTGAATGGAAAAGATCAGGGATGAAGGGAAAAGAGGGTAAGGCTTCACCATGGAATTCACATAGGACAGCCTTTGCTCTCCCCAAAGAATGAGCAGGAGCATTGTCATAATGGGAAAAAACTTTCTTTTCTTCTCATCAATGCAATTTTCAAGTTTCCTAAAGCTGCTTCCTACTAAGTTCCAAAGATTTATCTATGTCTTTTGAGAAAATTTATCAAGGTTATCCCACTATAAAATAATAATAATAATAATATCCACTGTAATCTGCTGAGAAGACGTCCCTGCGTTGAATGTCACTAGCCTAGCAGAGCCCCTCAGATGCCAGTGTTTTGACTGAATCCTTTTGCTGTTGCTTTGAAGACATCCTAACTAAACTACATTACTGAGAAAGCTTGTCTGCACCCAACCACCAATCACTAAGGCTTGTTTAAACATATCATATTTGGAATAAGCCTCTGTGTTTATGAACTGAACCCTAGTAGCAAGACTTTCTAACTTACCTTTGTACGAGTGTTGAAATCTTGTACCACGTATGGATGACAGTGTTTGAAATCTTGATTAATGATAAATCAATGATTATTCTCAAAATATAATAGCAATGAACTTACACATACTTAGTAATGTGTGTGAGAAGATTAAATAGTCCCAGAAAAGCCTGCAAAGGTAACTAATATCAACAAAGCCTTAATACAGGATCACAACCAAAAGGTCAAGTAACATCAGAGGGTTTGGGAAGAAATGTAATCTAGCTTGTCAAATTCAGATACTACAAGAAAGAGCTGCGTGATATAAAACTACTAGTTCCCATGTATTATTCTTCTCCAACTATACCTATTCCTCAGTGTGCCACAGTCTTTTCCCTGCCTTTATCATTGTCCACGTGCTGTCTATTTTCTAAATAGTTCACTCTCTTTCTTAGGAAGGGTTCCCTAGAGAAACTAATCCAATGAGTGTCATACATGTATGTCGATAAGGAATTTCGTATCAAGAAAATGGCTCACACTCCTGTGGAAGTGGGGCAGCTTCCAGGTACGAGAAAATTTCAAGTCCCTAAGTTAGGTATTCGGTTTCTCCCCACTCACATAGTTGCAGAGACTGAGGAACTCAAGATCAACAGGGAGTTGATAGGCTTGTGGTTGTGTGGTTGTGGTGGTGAATGAATTCAAGGAGAGTAGGGAAAATGAAAATCTATCGAAACTCCCAGGAGAGGTAGGCAAAAAGTTCGGCTTCTAGGTTGAGTACTAAGTTGGAGGATGAGCCAAATATGGGATCCAGATGTGGGGTTGGGAGGGCGGAGTCAGAAGGGGTGCAAGCAAGCTTTCCCACAGTGTCCACTTATATTAGAAATAGGCCGCATCCCAAGGGAAATTCATTTCAATTAATTGGCTCAGGACGGAAACAAGTGTAAGGTATAATCTTGTTACAATTGATTGGCTTCTCATAGCATATCCCATTATGGAGGTGATCACACATTGTGTTAGATCATATGGGAGGGAGGGTGAGCGTCTTACTAAGTGTGAACTGCCTAACCACTGAGAATCCTCACCCAGCCAAATTGACACAAAACCTATCACATTGTCCATTTCTCCGGAACAAGAACGTATACCCATGAGATGAGGTGCTTTTCTTTTCTAGTTTGGTTAGTTATCTGCAAGATCTATAATAGAGCCTGATAGCACCTTATTTAAAATACATTAAAAAGGGTTGCCATTCAGTCAATTCCAGTTCACAGTAACCCCATAAGTGCCAATAGAACTCTACTTCAGAGATTGACCAACTTTTCAACTATTTGCACCATCCTGGGACACCATAATGCTTGTAAAGTGAAGGAACAATTGAAGAAGTAGAAGTGGCTTGTGTTTTTCCTGCCACTGTTCACCATCCCAGCCTCATTTCTCAGGGTTTCCCATGCTCCGGCCACCTCTATGCCATTTCCTCTTCTCAAATTGTTCCTCTTGTTTTTTGTTTATGCTCTTGTATCAGTTCATGTAGTATCTCCAAGAACGGGGGCATCTTTCTCCCCTTGTCCCACACCCTATTGCACACAAATACACTGTCATCTTCATCAAAACCAGGGTTGTTCCTCAGTTTTCACATATCAAGTATCTTAGCTCAACCATTTTTGTCAAAGTGACCCCTACTCTCACCACCCCACAGACTTCTTCATGCCATCATTCAATATTAATTCATCCAAGTGACATGTATTGAAAGTTTTCCATGTGCCTAGTACTGCAATAGTCACAAGAGGAAAAAAATTGCAAACAACCATTCATGAAGTTCCTGTGCACAATGCGCAATCTCACCACCAGCATGCCCTGTTCAGTTCTAGCACAGCATCAATCAACCTGCGACACAATTGTGTGCTTACATCTGTCTCCCCAATTAGACTCTGAAGGCCTATAGGGCAACATGATTTCTTATTTGTGTCCATTTCCCCAGCACCTAAAGCAGTAGTTACTGCTCAATAAATGTTTGAGTGAATGAAACAACTCAATGGCCAAAGGATTTGAGCATTATAATATCTAACCTTTGTCATGACATCCTACGTCTTTTCACTCCTACCACTGTAGATTGTTTTAGTGTTACTGTGAATAGCATTTTGACTTATCATCTGGATCTCTCTTTCTTCTTCCCCTGTTCCTAAGCATGGTTCCCAGGTCACAGTTACTTGTTTTGTGACAAACAAAATATCAGACACTGTACAATATATTTTTGTGGGTACCCTTATACCCTTACCCAAATTTAGACCCACAGCAATACCATGTCACAACAGATCTATACTGTCTAGGGTTTTCTAGGCATTACTCTTTATAGGAACAAGTTGTGAGCTCTGTCTCCCACAGAACCACTGGTACTTGTGAGTTCAAACCACCAACCTTCTCAGTCATAACCAAGTTCTTTATGATTGTGCCACTTGGACTTCTTGAACCATTTCATTTAACCTTCACATGAACTGCCAAGCTAGGATCATCAATCTTATTTTTAAACAGCCCATCCTCTTATCCTGATGGTGGCATGGGTCAAATGTCTGGTGGCTAGTCAGAAGGTCATTAGTTTGGAATCATTAGCCACCCCACAGGAGAAAGATGTGGCTTTCAACTGCTATAGAGTCATGATGAGTCAGAATTAACAGCAAGACATCAACTCCCTTTGCAACTGTCTTCTTTGCCTCAGTTTCTCCAGCAGTAGGATTACTCCTGAAGTCTCAATGTTGTACACAGAAAGCCAGTTCCTTTACCTCCAGCTCTGTTGCTCAACTTGCGTTTGTCCATAAATTGTTCGACGTACATCTTGGAAAGGTAACAAGTCTAGACTATATTGATTTCCTTGACAAGTGACAAATAGAACATCATGATGAGTTATTTCAGTAAAAACCAAAAAAGAGTTACAACGTAGGACAGCTGTCACTGAGCCTAGTGCTATCTAGAGATTTATATGAAACCTTCTCTCTGAGGGAAAGCTAAAGCAGTCGAACCTCCCCCTCAAGCCCATGATTGTCAGGATTTAGGCATTCGAGTTAGGTGGCAATATCCACAGTGGTCGCAGTATGTCACTGCCCACAAAGGGTTTATTTTTCTCTACACAAGCCCAGAAGGATAACAATTAAAGTATGAGAGTGATATCATTCCCATCCAGGCTCATCTGAAACACTCCTCTATTAAAGGACAGTATGAGATGGCAGAGTATCTATAATTACAGCAGTAGAGCATTTGAATCTAAACAGATAATACTGAAGTCTCAGCCTCTTATTTGCTGGCCAGGTGACCATGAGAAAACTATTTAAACTTTCTCAGTGGCTTTTTTTTTAGAACTTTAAAGTCACACAATATTATCAAATCTCATTGAATGGTAGAAAAATCATCATATAAATGAAAGGCCTATCATCTCACAATGAATGTTAATTTGCTACTTTCTTTCCTTCTGCCACTCTTTAGCTCTTTATTTCTTTAGCCTCACAAAGTATACATCTGACATTTTTGAACTATAAAGAAATGGAGATGACAAAAATAACAAAATCCTAAATACTGGAGAAAGTCCTAAGAGTATGACTTCCAGCTGCCAGAGCTCAGCAAGCTACGAGGATTGAAAACTTGCTATCTTAAAATACAATTCATGTTGAATGAATGGATGAATAAATGGACCAATACAAACAAAAGAAGCTCCACTTATTCTGTGCCTCTTCTGCCAACATCTCACTGTCCTTGGTAACCAAAATGATCTGTTTCCGCACTGCCCTGGCTCCACTTGATTCTCTAAATAGATTGACACTACTTGTTCAAGGGATTCTTATACTTTTGTTTCTCCAGCTCTAGGGAACCATATGACAGTTTGTCACACTGTTGTGGCTTGTGTATTGCTGTTACCTTGCAAGCTATGTCACCATTATTTAAAATACCAGCAGAGTTATTCTTTTTTGTTATTAATTGTAATTTAATACACATATGTATCATTCCATATTTCAATCACGTCAAGTAGAATTGTGTAATTGCTAACACAATCAGTTTCCCTTCTTGGTGCACAGGTCTCAGCTGAGTTTCTAGACTGAGCAGCCTAGGGAATGGACATGGCACCCATTTGTCGAGTGAAAACTTTAAGCATAGCAGTGGGACATTATATTTCTCTGAAGATGAACTCATCATGTTGGAAGGCACTTAAATTATGACTTGAGAAGCACTTCCTCTTCACAACAAATCAGACAATCATCTGCCTTGATAGGAATAAGGTTTTAGGACCTTCATTGTTCTCATGTGTACTGAGTTTTAAAAAATAGAAGAAACAGATACAGAGATACTGTAATGAATGGTATGTGGAATGTGTGTACTATGAAACTAGGAAGTTATCAAAAATGAAATGGAACATGTGCAGATCAGTATCCTACACATTACTGAGCAGATACAGATGAGTATTATCAATTTTTAATCATATAGTCATATTATTTGCTATGCCAGGAATAAAAAATTGAAGAGCAATGATGCTTCAATAACTGTCAAAAATCGAACATTTCAACATCAATCTTGAAGTACAAAGCTGTCAGAAATAAGATTACATAGATATACAAATACCAGGAAAACTACATTATACAAATGTTATTAAAATGTATGCATCAACCACTAGTACAAAAGATGAAATCGTTGAATGTTTACACCAACTTCTTCTGTATCAAATTTATAAACCATGTATTTAAGATGTGTTGACAACTATTGGTGACTGGATTGTGAAAGTTGTACCCAGAGTTGCATACAGGTTACAGGCACCTGAAAAATATGGTCTTGGTGACAAAACGATGTGGAACATTGCACGGTAAAATTTTCAAGGTGTGATAGTTAGGTTTACAGATGACAAAGATCACTTCCTGTGAAGCATCCCTGAGGAGATGTCACATGGACCTACCCTGATGCAGACCTGGGTGATGGAGAAGGCACATGGAGACTTCTGCCAGCACGGAGATGCTTACATTGCTACTGGATTCAAAGATTTTCTATTCAAACTAACACACAAGGCTTACTTATTCATTGGGCATACCATTTTTAAACAATATAATAAATAGCATTTAAACATCAGATCTCACCAGGTGGAAGACACGGGAATAAAACTGACTGAATTTGTCAATTTTAGAACCTCACTATTATCAATGAAAAACAAGGTGAGAGGGAAACTGCAGAATAGCTATTAATCACTCAGATGCAAGTTCAGGTTGAAGCTGAAGAGAATTAAACCAAGCCCATGAGAGTCAAAGTATAACACTGAGTATATCTCACTTGAATTTAGAGTTCATTTTAAGAATAGATTTGAGGTAGTGAATCCAAAAGACTGATGAGCAGATGGGCTGTAGATGGTATCAAGAACATCACATATAAAGAAAGCAAAAAGTCATTTAAAAGACAGGAAGGAAAGGAAAGACTAAAATGGATATAAGAAAAGACTGTGAAGCTTGCTCTTAAATGCAAAGTAGCTAAAGTAAAAGGAAAAATAGGAACTACAAGAATCAAACAGAAAACTTCAAAGGATGGCTTAAAACAGATAAAATATTTTAATGAAACATGCTAGCAGTGAAAAGAAAAGTCAAGGGAGGAAGCTGTATTTTTCCAGCTTGAAAAACTGAAGAAAAAAATACTAACCTAGAATTCCAATATTGAAGAAATCTATAGGCAAAACACTGGATGATTCAAGAAGCACAAAGAAGATAGAATGCACACATATTACAACTTCACCAGAAAGAATCAGCATTCAACCATTTTAAAAGGTAGCATAAAATCAAGAATCAATGGAATTCAAAAATCCATGCTGCACTGATTGTAAGGCTCCAGGGATTGATTTAGATACCCATTTAGCAAGCCAATGCAAGCCTGAAAGTGATCACAGGTCTATGTCAAGAAATTTGAAGACAACTATGTGGTCAACTGACTAAAAGATATCTGTAATATTCCATTCTAAATAAATAAGATCCAACAGAATGCAAAAAAAAGATAATTCAAAAATAGCTGTAGCACTATGCCAGTGGGAAATATGTATGCCATGCACTCATATTGCATTCAAAAGAGGATATGCAACAAGAATACCATTACTGATAGTTGATGATTCCCAGCCTTAAATAGACAAGGTCAGAACAATGTTTACCTGCGTTTTACTGACTTGGAAAAGGCATTTATATATCTGAATTACAACACACAATGGATAACAGTGCAAATAATGGGAATTCCAAAACACTTCCTATACTCCTTTAGATTGTGTCCTTCAAAAGGAACAAGGAAGTCCACTGTGGTTCAAAATTAGGAAGGATGTGTGTTTGGGTTTTATCCTTTCATCATATGTATTTAATCAATATTTTGAGCACACAACCCAAGAAATTGGACTATATGAAAAATGATACAGCAACAGGATAGGAAAAAGATAACTTGTAATGTGAAGATGACAAAATCTTGCTTACTGAACATGGTGAGGCTTTAAAGCACTTATGAATGAAGATTCAAATGAATTACATCTCAACATAAAGAAAGCAAATACACTCAGACCCGGACCAAGAAGTACCATCATGATAAATGGGAAAAAATGAAAATTTTCAAGCATCTCACTTTGCTTGGGTTTATAATCAAGGTTTACAGAAGCAACAGTCAAGAAATCAAATGATATATTGCATTGGGACTATTTGCTGCAAGTGACCTATTTGAAAGCAAAGGTATTGCTTTGGAGGGTAGTGTCTGCCTGACCTAAGTCATGGTATTTACAATCACCTCACATGCTTGCAACAGTATAACAGTGAATAAGAAAAATTCAAGAATTTATGCCTTTGAATTATGGTGTTGAAGAATATTGACGATAGCATGGACAACCAAAAGAAGGAATAATGTCTTATTAGAAGTACAATCAGAATTTTCCTTAGGAGCAAGGATGGTGACACTTTTTCTCAAGTACATTGGATACATAACTGGAAGGAACCTGACCCTGAATGAGGACATGTCATGCTAGGTAGAAAGAGGGCCAAGGCAAAAAGTGGAAGGTCCTCAGTGAGAAGGTTCAACACAGTGCCTGCAACAATGGAGTCAAACAAATTGTGAGGCCATAACAGGACTAAGGAGTGTTTCATTGTGTCATGCTCAGGGTTGCTATGCATCAGAATGGAATCAGTGATACTTAACAAATACATACCGAGGCCTGGAACAGATGCTTCACTCTATATTTGGGTGGTAGTGGCATAAATGAGATATTCAAATTTACCAGAAATTCCTTCTCATCTTAAACAGACATTGTACTTAATAACCTACCTCCTTACCATCGTATATGTATATTTTGTACATAGTAAGTAAGCTGAATGATCAGGGATAGGTTGTCTCTGTGTTACAAGAGTAAGCGTTTGATCAACAATGAAGAAATTGAAATTTCAATCTTGGAGGTGATGAAAAAGAGGTGTGAGACTGTACAGACAGGCAATACTAAAATAGTCCCCTAGCAAGGTGTTTGGGTTATGTAATGACATTTTATTTATCTATGCTGATTTCCCTTTAATTGCCACTTAGCTTCCAGCGGAGGCTTGTTTAGCTGCTCCATTTGATTGTATCTGTGAGTTTGTGACATATGGAAGAATCCATATACATTATTGGGCCAAAGCTAAGCATTGTCCCTCTGAGGTTGGAGGAGGAGGAAGAAGAAGAGGAGGAGAGGAGGTCAGTGAATTAACGGGAAGTCAGAGCTAAAAGGGAGCAAGACTCTGAGATAGCCAGTCCTAGAACTCCTCCATGTTGACCTACGCTTGCCATGGTCAACCTTAGAAAATGTATGCACCCACATTGAAGATGTCAGGTTTCTTCCCTGACACAATCCTTCTGTCAGTCCTAGCTCCATAGCTCCACTCACTGCTTCCAGCTATATCCTCTACAATGTCATATCGTAGTAATCAAATGATATTCCTGCAAGACTCTTGCCAATTGTCATGCTCTCCCCCTTGAAGATTCTCCTTTGCAAGTAAACCATGGCCAATTCTCAATATTATCTGGTATCCATATCATGACCTTCCTCTCTGGTAATGCACAAATCTTCCATATTTGAATGTCTCTTAATGTCAGCTTCGATTATTCTCTGCCACTGGATGTGGAGTACATATTGCATACTATTCAGCTTCTTTCTCTCCCTATATGTACAAAGAAGACTTAATGCTGCAAGGGGCTCTCCAAATAGAGTAGGCACCTGACAACTGCTGCATGGTGACTGGAGGAAAATGAAAGGAATCCCACTGTCTCAGACCTAAGTTATACATTAATATTTTCTGGGCTCTCTGGGACTGATAAAAGGATATAAGACCAGCTAACACATTGAATAGTAATTCTTAAAGTGTGGGATTTTCTTCTTTTAAATCTTGATCTAATTTCTTTTGATCTTTCTTTTTTGCTAACAACAATCTCAATTCCACAGGGTTCCCTGGAGAATTAAGAAGACATTGTTACCTATGCAATTTAGAAATCACTATAATTATGACAGACCCGGGTTAAATGCAGGAATGTGCAGTGGGGGGGGGGGGGAAGAGGAAGGAGGAACAGCCTCTGCCTTTGAAGAGCTCACAGGTTCATAGGATGAAGAGATAGCAATATAATGTTATGAGAGTTTTATTTGCTTCCTAAGGCTGCCATAACAAATAGTCAGGCAGTTGATGGCTTTAAACAACAGAAATTTATTGTTTCACATTTTGGATGCCAGAAGTTAGAAATCAAAATTTCAACTGGACCATATTCCCAACAGAAAGCCTAACACAGAATCCATTCCATGCTCCTTTCAGTTTCTGCTGGTTTCTGGCTTCCTTGGCTTCTGGTCACCTAATTCCTATTTCAGCTTCCATCTTTTCATGGACTTCTTTTCTGTGTCTTCATTAACATAGGTGTGCTTCCCTTTAATGGTTCTTGTCAATGGATTAAGCATCCACCCGTATAATCCAAGGTGATCTCTTCATCTCAAGATACAAAAGTTAATCCCAAATGCAAAGATACTTTTGAAAAATAAAATAACATTCAAAGGTTCTGGGTATAAGGCTATTGCTGTATCTTTTTGGGGAGTCTGGCACCCATCAGTCTGCTGCAAAAAGTAATCATACTGAATGTGATTGTCTTCATTTGCAGAGCAGAAATCAAGATGCCAATGGTTAGATAATGTCCAAGATCACTGAGGTGGAAGAGAACACCTGCTTTCTTCTTCTATGAGATGATTGTGTTAGACAAACAAATACAAAGACACTCCAATATGTATACAAAAGAGCTGCATATCAAAGGGTATTTGAATATTAGAAAATGACCCAACCCTGTGTAGATCAAATCCATAAATCCTACATTAGCCCATAAGTTCCATACTAGTCCACAAATCTCTCTTCAGATTCACGCAGCACATACAATGATCCAGGAAGAGCTTAGGTGGGTGGGTGCAAAGTCTGGTGGACCCGATGGTCATGAAAGTATCTCAGTACTGGTGTGGGTTTCCATGTGTGGCTCCCAACAGGAAGGTGAGGCAGAGATAGGGGCTCTCACAGGTCTCAGCAAGTCTTGGAGGAAACTTGCTTATTGTGTTAGTCCAGGTAGACTTGAGAAATAAATCCATGGAAACTTTTATGTGTATGAGCGTTATATACAAAAGCAACTGTACATCAAGAAAACATCCCTGCCCAGTCCAGTCCAAAGTCATAAGTCTGATATCAGTCCAGATGTCCAATACCAATCCATAAATTCTCTTCAGACTCACAAAGGACATGCAATGACACCAGGACAACCATAGACCTATCAGTGCAGAGTCTTGTGTATCCAATGACAGTAGAAGCATCTCAGCACTGGCAGGGGTCTCCTTGTGGCTCCTCCAGCTTCCAGGACTTAGGGCCTATCAGCATGCTGCCATGTGTCATGCCAGCTACAAATCTTCCAGGGAGTCAGCCTTGTGTCTTGTCAGTAGAGGATCTCCAAGGGACTGAACTGAGAGAGACTGTGTCTCCACCTCCAAGAAGGAATTATCACATTTCCCAGAATTCTCAGAAGAAAGCCACGCCCACACAGAAGTCTCATTGCCTATCTCCAGATTGATAGGCTAGATTCAACCCCTACACTCTCAATCCTCAAATTGATACCAGATTAGGTGACTGCCACACATGTCAACAAGACAATGAGGGCAGAGAAACAGAAAGTTCCCAGAACCCTCATGCAAAGGGTAGGCTTACAAGGAGGCATCTTTAGGCTATGATACAGGCTAGACTCCACCCCTACACTAATTTATCATGAAATTTCATAACTACCACAGGGATGTAGTTCTAAGATTACAGCACGAACATTGTATTTCCTTCCTAGGGCTGTCATAACAAATCACCACAAAGTTCATGGCTTAAAACCATAAAAATTTATTGTCTCAAATTTGGGGTGTGAGAGATTGGCATCTCACAGAGAGTCCTAACCATCACATTTGACCTAATTCAGATCAAATAAGGGAGATTTGTGAAAAACCTTTCTGAGAAAAGCCATGAAGGATGAATGAGTAATAGCAAGGTTGTCTGTAAGTGGGTGATGATACAAGTATAAATAATAGTCAAATTCTATGTCATATGAGACTTTATAAAACTGAAGTGCCTCTGATTGATCTATTACAGAAGTAAGACTGTTACTAGGCAAGAGAGGAGGAAGTTAAAAGGACTCATGGAGTGAGTGAGTCAGTGAGTCAGTGAGTCAGTGAGTCAGTGAGTGAGTGAGTGAGTATAAAAAAAGGAATGGGTTGTGGATGTGCCAAGTGGAAGGAAAAAAACACTACAGGCAAGGAGAATCTCAAAGTAAAGGAATGGAGGAAAGAAGTCCTGGGGCCTGTTGGAAAGCTGGGGAAATTCAAATTGTCTTTTGAATGTGTGAGAGGAATGCAGGCTGGAAGGTGTGGTGTGGGCAGGTATTAGAAGAACTTAACGTCACACTTGCAGCTTGAGATTCAGCTCTACACCTAGGTGCCACTGAGGACTTCTAAGGACACACAGGGGAAAAATAGTGATAATAATAATAGCTGACACAAAACAGAAGGCACAGTAAATGATATTGGTCTTTGGCCCGTCCTGCTTCCTTTTTAATGTGGCATGGTTATCAAAAACCCATACTTCATCACTGACTTTTGTCCCAGGGAAAGACAAGGTGGGAGCCAGGTTGGCTCTGAAGCATATTTTAATCCATGTCAGTCCCTGTATTTCCTGGTAGGAAAAAAAAAAAGGTCACTTAATGGCTGCTGGTCTCAAAGTTGAAACTTTGGGTTTTAAGCACTGGACTGAGTGGTTTATGGCCACTGGCCATCTTTCAGCCTAGATATTTTATGTCTAGATGCTGGAATGTTTCATGATCTTGGATGCAATGCATGTTCAAAGCTTTCCTTCATTAGTGTCAGCTTCAGAGTCACTCAGAAGAGCCTGGAGGGAGCACACTGAGTTGATAAGGTATCCTGAAGCAACCACCGATACTAGAAGAACAAATCCAATCCTCCACCTAAATTTCCTTTCCAGTCCTGGAGAGATCAAATGGCATGACAAGAAAGGGATGAGAAAAGGTACTGCTTCACCTCGGATAGTACTTTCAACTAAGACATCAGCACGGCACAAGGTGTGGCAGTCACGTATCCGTGTGTTCATTTCATGATTGGGAGTGTAGGGGTGGAGTCTATTCTGTCAATCTGGAGATTGCCAATGAGACCTCTGTAGTTGGGCATGACTTTCTCTGAGAATTCTGGAAAATCTTGTGGTATTTCTCATTGGAAGTGAGAGACTATAGACTCAGTTCCTTGGAGGCACACAACTGACAAGACAAGATGGCAACATAGACCCTGAGTCCTAGAAACTGGAGGAGAAGCCACACGAGCTGACCCTGATGGACCCAGACCTCTGTAGCCAAAAAAGCCACAGAGAACCCCTGCCAGTGCTGAAATACTTCTACCGCCACTGAATACTGCTGATGGACCCTGAACCCTGGAAATGAGGAGCCAATGCCAGGATGCTTCTACCGCCACTGAATTCACAAGACTCTGCACTCACTGGCCTGTGATTGTCCTGGCATCATTGCATGTGCTTCATGATTCCAAAGAAGAATATAGGTTGGTATCAGACATCTGGACTAATAGCAGACTTATAGACTTGGATTGGACTGGGTTGGGATGCATTTTTAATGTTCCATTCCTCTTGTATATAAACCTTTCCCTTTTGTCCATATGTGTGCTTATGAACTTGTTTCTCTAGTCTACGCAGACTAACACACAAGGTCAAAGCCAAAAAAAAGAGATTGAAAACAAGCATCTAAACAAAGACCCCTTCCAATACAGATTTTTTTCTCTCTTGTCCCATGAGTCAATCCATCTGCTTCTCCCATCACCTTATTCTACTAAGAAGTTAAGAGTAAGAGAAAGCTGACCTCCTGCTGCTTCAACACAAATTAACATCTGGTAGTAGGAATCAGGAGATGGTCTCAAATGAATCTCAAAAGCCTTTACAGTAATGGAAAATATTAATTAATGCCTAACATTTGTAAGAGCGTGTTATAAAGCACTTTCATATGCATAATTTCATTTTATGTTTACAAAATTAATGAAACAACACATAAAGCATGCTTTGAGTTGCGCCTGGAAAATAGCAGGTGTTCAATAAATATCATTCCCCTTCTCATTTACCACTGAACTATTTCTGCTGTCACCATTTCACCCTTCCTGTGGGCTGTCACTTCCCATTACTTTCTGCAATGAAAACTGGGGTGATATTGTTCTCTACCTTTTTTACTAACAAAAAGAACCCTCCAAAACTCCCTTTAAAATGAAGCTGCAGAAGTGCAGAGTGACAGCTTTTGTAAATCATTTTAATGGGAAAAAATTATTTCTCTGCTCAACATAAACACAGGCCTGGTCGGTTAAAACTAAAACAGTCAAACACCAGCAGTCAATTTCAGCTGCCTGAACAACCAAATTGCATCAGGATATATTTGGCCCAGATAATTGCCACATGATAAGTTATGCAGATAATCAGAAATATGAGCACAAACCCTGCTGCTGTGGCTCAGTCCATAGCATGAAGTTGAAAAGCTGGCCCTGTAAGGCCAAGTCATGGAAAGCAAACTAGTGACAAACATAATAATTCATCTGTGACTGGACCCCTGCCAGGTGTGAGATGTTTCTCCCCCTCTGCTTCTCAGGGAGTCTTTCCTTCACACACAAACAAAATATCTCTGCGCACAGATAGCTGTAGCTCACCTGCAAGAAAATGAAGAGAACAGTGCTTCCTGTTTTCTGTTGCTGCCTATGAAGGTATATGAACCTGGCCTTTTCCTTGTCTATCAACACTGTGCTCATCATTCAGTGCCACTGACTGATCCCCTGCCATATCCCCTGCCATAACCACTGGTCTTTTCTGGGTATCATACACCTGGCTCTGGGAAGCAGTAATAAGTGAACCCTTAATTCTTTCTGCTGAATGTATTACTTGATTGTCTGTATGCTGTACTGCTCTACAAAAAAAATAAGTCCTCTGTATCTTTGTAGTCACCCCGGAAACCTGCCATGGTGCCTGGCACTTGGAAAGGGTGCAGTAGATGTTTGTAGAACTTAAATGAAATAACAGGTAAAAAGTACCGAATGAGCACAATCACATCTTAGACTGCAAACCCCCATCTGGTTAGTGGCCTAGTTCAGACACATAGAAGCCTGATTTGAAAATCACAAGAGAAGAAGTCATGTCTTACACAACAGTATGTGTTCCTCTGGACCTTATGGAAAGAATTCTTCTCAGTCTGGGGCTGATGATTAAGTATTACCTAGGTCCCAAGGCACTATGAGTGCTTTCTAGGTGGTATGTAAGAGAAGATTTGCTGAGATTGAACGTGTGAATTCCAGGTGACCTTCCCAGTGAGGATGGAGTCCCCGAAATCCTCCACAGAGACATGTCAACCTGACCAGCCAATCAGAGAGTAGGGAGTTGCCATGTGATCAAAAGCTCCTAGGATAAATAGAACTGGAAACATCTGGAGCCAGTGTTAAATGTTTCATTGGCCAAGGTCATCAATCCTTGACTTTTGTAGGGCCCTTGGAAATAAGGATGCTTTTGGCACAACCCCCCTCCTAATTTAAAGTTGTAGTCAAACAACAACACTGGTGTCTTATTTTAAGAGACAATGTGATCTGGTAGAAAGAACATGTTCCTTGAGTGTCTAGTTTAAATCCCCAACCCTGCCTGCCAACAGTCAACTTTTGTGCAAACTATCAAAATTCTTTGGACTTCAGTCTCCTCATCTGTGGAAGGGAATAATAAGTTCATCCATATGCACAGAACAGCATTTCGGGCGTCACTCAATAATTTGCACTATATTAACATAACCCACTGTAGGCCTCAAGACAAGGATATGAATGCTCCCCCACACCGACCCACAGTGCTGAAGGAACCCAAGTGGCAGGCACAATGGTCATTTGCTCAGCTATTACTTGAAAGGTTGGTCGTTTGAATCCACCTGCTGTTCTGTGAGATAAAAGAACTGATGATACGCTCCCACAAAGGTGACAACCCAGAAATTTCCATGGGGACAGTTCTACTTTATGAGGAGCATCAACTGGTTTGTCTCTGTGTTAGTCCAGGTAGACTAGAGGAACAAATTTCATAGACACGCATATAGATGTAAGGAAAAGGTTTATATACAAGAGGAACAGGACATTGAGCCCAGTCCAGTTCAAAGTCATAAGTCCAATATTAACCCTTATGCCTGAAATCAGTCTATAAAGTTTCCTTCCAACTCACGAAGTCACAGGTCAGGGTGCAGAATCCCAGTGCTGGCAGCGGTCTCCACATGGCTCCTCGCTTCCAGGGCTCAGAGTCCATCAACAGCAGAAGTAACTCATCGCTGGGAGAGGTTTCCATGTGGCCTCCCCAGCTTCAGACATCTGGCTCCATCAGGGCAAAGCCATGTGGTCTCTCCCCCAGCTCCTCCAGCTTCTCAGAGGCTGCCATCTTTTCTTGTCTGTGATTCATCGTCTCTGAGACAAACTCCCAACAACTGGGGAAGATAGCTTCTCATCTTCATGAGGAAAATATCGCAAGGTTTCCCAGAACTCTCAGGAGAAAGCCATGCCCACATAGAGGCCTTATTGGCTACTCAATGGTTATCTCCAGATTAACAGACTAGACACCACCCCTACATTTCAATCATAAAATTAACATAAGCACATGACTGCCACAGCCTCCAAAAACAACACCCACTCAGCTTGGTATCTGGTGGTTTCCTGAAGACTGACAGATTTGTTCAGGTACAGTGAAGAGAAATAGTCCTTGGTGGACACCGGGGTATGAGGTCCAGAGGCACACAGAGGCCTTGATACCACATAAAAAATGGTTGATGCTATGAAAACAGCAAGAAGCTCTCAAAAATTATGCAAGATTTAATGAGGACTCTGAGTCATCGAGCATGCACTGCACTGTGATAGTTAAAGGTTATTGTACCAATCTGGCCAATAAACACATGTAGGTTTAGTTGAAGGCCAGAGAGCTAAATGGCTAGGTGAACCTCACCTTTCTAGTTGCTGGGTCTCTTGCTCTCTGAGGATCAGACCCAGAGCAGCTGCCTTAGTAAGCTCCCCGCTTCAGCTGGCAAGGCTCACTTCCTGCAAGACATCTCTAATGAGAAGTCCCAAGGACCTATCCTGATGCAGCCCTGAGTGCTGAAGCAGCCTTGTGGAGACCCCTGTCAGTGCTGAGATGCTTACACACTCACTGATTCAGCTTTCCTCCTGCTGTCAACATCATTGTGTGTGCTTTGTGAGATGGAGGAGGACTTTTGGTGATTGGTGTCAGACACATGGGCTAATGTGGGACTTGTGGGTTTGGACAGCACTAGGTTGTGATGTTTTCTTGTTGTGCACTTACCCTTTACATAAAACTCTCTCATACATATGAGTTTCTGTGGATTTGTTTCTCTAAGGTACGCAGATGAACACATGTACCCTTATTTATGTCAAGTTGACCAGGTGGCTCCCATCATACCAAGGAAGCTTTCTGGAGGAGAGGGGGATCTGAAAGATATGGCACTCAATACCCAAGTAGCTGGGAGTGAGTGCATTGACTCAGCAAAAGGCATCTGAGCACTATGTCACTCTATTCATTACTTATTGATAAAATGGTGCCTGGAGGAGAAAGTGTAAATTACATTGAGCGTTGGATTAGGATTGGTTCCCCCTATTGAAAGCTTGACCCAAAGCAGCCTGCATGATGACATGGCACTCTTAATGCCAACCTCAGATGATATGTAAGCTAGACTGAACCTAAATGATAAAACATAAGCTGAAACTGTTAATGCTCTATGTATAGCATTTGTCATTCATTTTTCTAGTACATTCTGATCACAACTAAAAGCAAGTAAGTGCCTGTTTCTCTCTAAGAATTTTCTTTGGCCCACTCCTAACAGATAGACTAAGGTGCTCTGAGGTCAGTGTCCCTGGGAGCTTGCTCCATTGATGAGATGGGAACAAGAAGGTAAGTGCCAAGTGTCCTAACCATTTCAGTGGCATGATTCTGTTGCATGCTCTGTACCATTTTCCAGAGCTCAGCAGCAGGGTTGGACTTGAGCTGTAGTAACTTACTTTAAAGAGTAAATGGTGGGATGCCTTTGACTTGATATCTTTGGCTACCTCTTTGAATTATCTCTCAAATAAGCGACCATCTCTCAAATCCTTGTCTCAAGGATGGCTTCTGGTGTCTGAGACCCAGTCTGAGTCATTACTTAACTCACAAGACTCCTTATCCTTGATCTAAACATAATTTAATTTTTGCGAAATTTGTATTGTATTAACAGGCTGTAAAACTCCTTATTATGATCCTATTTCAACATACTATTTTCTCACAGGACTGGAAAATAGGGCTAACTGTGTTTGCGTGCACACACACAATCTAATTTTGAATGTTATGCAAAAGGAACACATTTTGACGTCCGTGACTGTCTGAGGCTACCCAGGGGAACTTTAACAGACTCTACGGCAGCCTTGTGTCCCGTTACTTCCACAAATTTCTGCACAGATTAGCCGACCCTAACGACCTGTCTCCCTCATCATCACCAATCCCATGTGCCTTCATTTCCTCCTTCTCTTTCTCCATTTTCCCAAGTTCATGATCATTATAAGGTGCACACCAAATTCTCACTTCTGCTACTGTAGCAAATCTACATGGCAAAGTAAAATAAGTCCTGTAAAATGAAATAGACCTATTATTTCCTGCCCTGCTCCACAAACTGAGAAAATGACAAATGGGACACCAAAACACGAGGGCAGTTGGCATTAATTAATACTAAATTTACTGAATTAAACAATGAATTTTAAAGAAATAATTCCAAGATGTCATTTCAATTAAGGTACTGTCACTGAGATAATGGATGTGGGTGGCGTCCAAGAAAGTCAATCATGACACTGTTACAGGAAGAACCTATTAACTCCAAAGAAGCAAGTGGAAGAAAAAGAAAGAAAAGAAAAGCATACTTCCCGAGGCTTCTGGAGGAAGCTGCAGAGCTACTAAGCTATTAAACCTCTCTACTCTCCGAGTCAAGGAAGACTCCATTAAGCTCAATAATCTAGAACGGGTCACCTTTGCTGTTCCTCCTCTTTATTAAGGCAAAGCAGAAATAATGACTCCCCCTGATTTGAAGGAAAAGCCAGGACCATCTTCAGAGTAAGAGAATCCAATTGTCACAAACTTTCACTCCTCCCCACCCCCTGAAAGAGCATTATCTCTGTCAGATCCAGAGAAATAAATCATAATGCATTCGTTTTCATCTGATCAGTTCCAGTCCCAATGATCCTAGGCACACTAGAAAACGGCACTGACCGGTCCCGTGCCATTTGCACAGTTTTGTTAGGTTCGAGCCCCTTATTATAGCCTTTTTGTAGCTCCATCTCATATAGGATCTTCTTCTTCTCCTCCTCCTCTCCTCCTCCTCCTTCTTTTTTTTCCCCATGACCCTGCAACTTACCAAGATTGTCATCTTTCTCATGTTACCTTCTGGTAACATGTCCACATAAGTGACTTGAAGCCTTTCAATCTTCACTTCTAAGAAGTGGCGCAGGGGGCAGTCAAAAGGTTTGTGTCAAAATCCCATTATCTTTTCGTTCTATTTTTCTGTGAATTTATTGAAAGTCCATTGTATTTCCTCCATGGGAGATCTGTTTATTCTTTTTGCAGTTCATGGAACACAGACTGTTCTTCACCAATGCCACAATTCAAATGCACCAATTGTTCTCTTCCCTGCATCTATTAGGCAGCTTCCACGTGCATAGGAGGGGATTGTACATACAGAGCTTGAGTTAGGCCCATCTGAGTCTTAAGAGTGACTTCCTTGTTTTTAATGTTTTAAAGATCTCAGGGAAATAGATTGGCACCAAGGTTACAACAGTGAGCTATAATATAGCAATGTTTATGAAAATGAAACAGGATTGAACAGTGCTTCATTCTGTCATCCATGGGATCAAGCAGCCATTTTGCAGGCATTCTTGAATGTGATATTATGATATTATTTGGCCATGTCCACCTTCTATTGAATCACTGTTTTTTTTTTTTTTTTGGAATGGGCACAGATAGGGATCTGTTTTCCACAGTTCTGTGCATAGAATAGTGAGCATCTTCATATTGCATTGGTTCATTGAATTGTTTCTGTTAAGTATTCCATCAATTTCTTTAAGTCTGGCATTTCACCAATGTCTTCAGGACAGGTTGGACATTTTTTTTCAATACCATCAGTTCTGGATTATATGAGAGTATACCTACAAAAAAGCAGACTTTTTTTTTCAAAGCTATGTATTTCTTTTTCTCTTTACAAAACAACCTAATCACCTTCAAAGTACTCTCCATTACAATTAATATATCAAATCTGTGATTCTATTCATGAAAAATTTCTCTAGACTCATCTGTTAGAATGCCTACCATCACCTCCCTTGTTTTTTGTTTGCCTCGTCTACATCATGAAGTCACTATCCTTTCATCTCCCTCTACATCTGTGGAGACAAAAAGAAGTCACGCGAAGTGAGGTCAGGTGAATGTGGTGCATAGGGCAAGAAAGGCATGTTATTTCTACCAAAAACCGGCACACTGCGATGGCTGCATTAGCAGGGACATTGTCATGGTGGAAAAAACAGTCCCCAGATTGCCACGATTCAGGCCTTTGTGTTGCACAGCATTAAGCAATATTTTCAGAACCTTTAAATAGAAAGTTTGATTAAGAGTCTGACCTTGTGGAATGAACTCCATATGCACTTTGAGCCAAAATTTTCATCCATTTGGGAAGTTGATGTACGTCCAGAATGAGGTTTGTCATCAATCAACATTTCACATTTTTCAAACTACTCATACATGTGATTTTTCCCATAGTGCTGTCTTTCTAAGCTGTATTCAAAATTACAACAGCTTCTATGTAGGTTTTTCTTCTGAGTGGAAAACAAAGTATCATAGTCCATGTGGTTCTCTTAAATTGGCACTCTCAAAAAAAGAGGTTGGGGTGAAACTGCTTTCACAAAAAATTTCACTGTGACAGAAAAGACCTCCCAGGTAACACAACTGGATGCACTAACTCCAAGGGAGTTGCTCTGTGCTTGCCTGGCAGGAAAAATATGCACTAGAAAAGCCTCTACCATTGAAACTTTTTGCCATTTTGGAGAGGGATTAGGGGCAGGCATCCCCTCATATGCCACCTCCTGAAATAATTGGGCATCAGCAAGTTCTTTAGGATAATGGCTGTGTTATATTCTTTCTATCTTCTTTAGGTCCTTACTGCATAGGTAATTTTGTTCACTGAATCCTTTAGCACTGAAACTTAAGGCTTGGATTTTTTTCATCAATTCTTTCAGCTTAAGGAATGCTAAGTCTCTTCTCTTTTGGTTTTCCAACTCAAAATCTAGGCACACTCCCTCAGAATATTTTGCCGTCTCTAGCTACTCTTTGAAATCCATCCAGATTCTTAGTATTAGCTTATATGGCTTGAAAAAAGGGAGAAAGAGATAAAGAGAAGAGGAATCACACTCCTTCCCTCCCTGGGTGAACAAGCCCTACTTCCTGTGACCAGGGAAGCCATGTGGCAAGGCTAGAAGGTACACCATCTGCCTAACAATGTTCTACCAATTTTCATCTGTTAGTCATTGCATATCCTTGATATTTTGTTTCTGTAACTTATAATTTTTCTTAAAATGAATAGCTATGCTGGCCCTGGACACTTCTGTGTATCTGTGTGTGCGTATACATTTCATTTTAAATTATGAATATTCATGTGTTCAGCTAAGAATGTGCATGTCATTATGATTCCTGAAGTAGTTCATGAAAAAGAAAAACTGATATTTTACTCATATTTCTTTGTTCTTTTTTGAAGCAGAATAGGGTGACATTTTGCTTCTGAAAGGAAATGGAAATTTTTGCTAGTCTTTGTAATATGAAAAGTTCCCATTCCTAAGGAAATTCATTATCTTTAGCACTTCGCTCCAGAGTTCCTAAGAGAATCTCATAGCTAAAGGGTCATAGGCATTCCAAAATGTGTAAAAGACGGGGCTGTCCAAGATAGTATCAACACAAGCTGAAGTTCACAACTTGAGCAATATCAAGTAGCTCATTTAGTTCTTACCGCTGGGCTCTTAATATCTCTCAATCTAAAGATGATAAATCTTAGGGCAGAAAAAGAGGCTTCCTCAAGTTAAATGTCTTTGAAATAGCAGGATACTTCTTAATGTAGATCTTTGGACTCCAAGTCATTTTTCCAATTCACCAAAGCTATTCATGTATCCAATAAGCTCCAAAGACTATTATGCTGTTTGTAGAAGGTTCTTGCCAGTCTACCTTGCTGGTAAGTGTCTTTTAACAGGCCAGCTGGCATGCTGATCACATAATTCTCCTGTTTCATAGATGAACAAATGAATACATAAGAAATTAAGCAATTTAGCAAATAGTACACGATGCATTGTGTTGCTGTTGGTCGACAGAATATACAAGACTGCGTTTTTCTTCGAAGATTTTTCTTTCAAGTATGTAACGGTTATTGGTAGAAGCATTTCCTTAGTGTTCAAGGTACTTAGGGAAATCTCGCTCACCTGAAAGAAGGTTTAAACCCTTTCTTAAAGGACACCACTGATTAGGTCAAGTCGACTGAAAATAATTTATCTTCTAGTTTTCATAGTCATATTCATTAATTAGTTACGGAATTAATAAGGGAACTCAATCTAATTTATCTGTCATAGTGATGCTGTGTCTTGCTGAACTCTTCCTGGTCACACTGAATCCTCATGCGTATCATTACGCTGGAGCTACTGGGTCAATTCAGCCAGGCCCTTGCTCTGTTTTTACCGACCTTCCTCTTCACCACACACGGGTTACACATGCTCTGTATCTGAAGGTTCTCACTTGTCAAAAGCACATCCAAGCATAAGGAGAACAAAAGATGAAAGAAGCCAGGTGTAAAAAAAGCCACTTGCCAAGCACATCAGATCAGGTCTACATTCTTTCCACAAATGCAGAAATTGGGGGAGGGAGGGGAAAAGAGGAGGAACTGATACCAAGGGTGTAAATAGAAAGCAATTGTCTTAAGAATGATGGTGGCCACAAATGTAAAATTGTGCTTGACACAATGGATGGATGGATGGATGGATGGACGGATGGACTGTGATGAGTTGTACAAACCCCACCCTCACAAAAAATGTAAATACTGACAAAAAAGTATTATGTACATATTGTGATTAGAGCTGTAAGAACTCCCAATAAAAATGATTTTTTAAAAACCCACGGTGGGGGTGAACCACAGGGATTGGATCTCTCTTTTAAAAATCTAGGCTCTGTGATAAATCAGTGCAAACTGAGTAATATAAAACTCATTCATTATCTCACAATGTCTTTAGGTCAGAAGTTCATGTGCAAATTAATTGTTTGAGGTCTCTCAAGGTTGCAGTCAAGGTGTCTGCAAGGCTGGGTTCTCCTCAGAAGGCTCTTCCTTCAAAAGTAGATGGGTTATTAAGAGAAGCATTTCCTTAGAGTTCCAGGTAACCAGGGGGATTTCTCTCACCTGAGAGAAGGTTTAAACCCTTTCTTAAAAGGCACCACTGTTGAGGTCAAGTGAACTTAAAATAATTTACCTAGATTTAATATTCAAAGTCAAACTACTTATTGACTTCCATTGCCTGCAAAATACTTTAACCTTTGCTCTATGAAGCCCCTACCCTGAGACTAACATCTATTAGCATCTATTAAACTTACAGGCCCTGCCCCTAATTAAGAGTGGAGAAATATACACCAGAAGGGCATATTGATGTGATCTTCAACATGTTCCTACCATGAGGGCAATACCACTTTCCAACTTGTAACTCTCGGATTTCTCTCTGGCCGTCTACTATTTAACTATACATAATTGTGACAGTATTTCTGTATTCTGTACTTTCAAAACAGATATCAGGTCATTAATCAATTAAGTAAAACAGGATGAACATCTACTATCATCCTGAACATAGACTAAAAATATATAGAAGTTAAAAAGTGAACAAAAGATTCAATTTGTTCTTATACTCTTAGCAGAGACGTCCAACCTGCGTTGAAGAGAAACCGGGAATGGCTGTTTATAAAACTGGTAGGTGACTTCGACACTCACAGATCAAACCACCCGTGGAAGATGGGGACTTACAAAGGAAGAGAACCCTGAGGAACAGAAGGACTATTCTAGAGTCTCTATGCTTACATCCAAGAGTAATGTGGCCTTTATGGGACCCAGCGTTAGAAACAAAAAGAGCAGAAAGAAGAACTAATAAAACAAAACTCAAAAGAAATCTTAGCTAAGGCTCTAAAGTCTTAGAAAGCAGCCTTAATACATCTCATCCCCCTATGTAATGTAAACATCCCTCCATGGGCCATAACACCCTCACCTGTGAAATAGTAGTAACCACCCCTCATAAAATAATGCCTAAAGTTTCTCCTGCTCCACTGTGCTACAAATCTGTGGTCCTCATGGGAGGGTCTGGGGTACAAATCTTAAGAATCATTGAGAACCACAATGGCAATTTTTACATTTCAAACATGATAGCCCCCCTTCAGCATGCAAGGAAACAAGGAGAAAGTATCTATTTCTTTGCAATCAAGAGTATTATTGACAGGCCAATATCTTTCTCTCTGTTCCCTCTTCCAAATAAAATGCAGAATGAATTATTCATCAGCTCAGGTGTAGTAGATGGCACCTGTCATGTGCTTCCTCTCCTGTTATTTACTCCTACATGTCCATGAGCAAGCCAATTAACCAACCTTTGCCTATTTCCCATATAAATTTTAAAAATGGTAGTGAAAGAAGTATCAACACGCACAATGTTCGTGGCACATGACAGGCACCTCTGGTCTATCCTCACCACCCTTCATTCCTTAAAGAAGGCATCTTTGGAGAGCATTGTTTACAAAAGGTTAGAGGTTTTCTGCCTGCGAAGTGAAGTTACAGAGAATCTGAGTCTAGTAATCAAAATTAATAATGGTATTCGATCTAATTTTCCAAGTCAGGGGAGTGGAAGACTGAGCTGTAATCAATCTTTAGAGGTCAATTCACAGGGGATTTACCAGCTAAAGATCTTGGCGCCCCCTTGTGCAAACGAGAAGCAGTACTTTTACCTGCCTTAGGTCCATATGTGTTTCCAGCAAGATGTCCCCAGCTCTTCCAAAATCCAAACAGACTAAACTCACCGCCATCAAACCCTGTCTGACTCTATAGGGCAGGGTAGAACTTCTCTTGTGAGTGTCCAGTACTCTTTACAAGAGTAGAAAACCTCATCGTTTTCTGAGGAGAGGCTGGTGGTTTAGAACTGATGACCTTGTAGTTAACAACCCAATTTGTAAACACTGCATCACCAGGGCTCTTCGATAACTTTTAAACACTTGTAAATATGTGTGAGTATATGTACCATCAAGGAAGCCTAGAGAAACAGTGTAACGTAAATTAGATCGCTAATGTTATGGTCAGGAGTTAGAACCCATCACTCTCTCTACAAGAGGAGATGGGTTTTTCTGCTCCCATAAAGATGTACAACCTGGGAAATTCTCCAAGGGCTGGTCTACTCTGTTCCATGGGGTCACTATGAACCAGAACCGATCCAATGGCAGTAAGTTCGGTTTGGTTTTTGCTTATGCACAACGTCTTGCTACCCCCAAAGTCAGAAAGCTCTTGGTTAATGTCAATTACTTATTTTTAAGAATTTCTAAATAGGATATTAGACACCTCACATATAAAAATGGCAAAATAGCAGACACTGAGGAAAGATCAAATTCCTGTGAATTTGATAGCACAGATAGTGAAGCTGTGTATGAATATATTATGTGTGTGTTAACATATATAACATAACATATATAACATAAACACATATACATATGTATACACATTATTTCTCAGGTAATAAAGTCTTTAAGTACTTCACTTTACTTTTTCTGTACTTTAATTTTTTGCTTAAGAAATGTTGGAGGTCCTATAATACCTGTATATTTCAGGTGCTTCATTCATTTTTTCAGTGACAGTATTCATTGTATGGATAAATGATAATTTTTGAAGCCTCATCTGGATGAATGTAAGTATCTTTGTGTTATATTTACATTTATTTTATCCATTGTTTGCTATTTCAAACAACTCACTGCTTTGTTGTAATTAATAATCTTCTACTTATTAAAGTTTGTATTATTGTGATGATATCATTTGAATAGGTTCTTAAGAGTGAAAATGTGCCAGAAATGGTTGTAAAGCTTTACATTCATTTATTCAACCAATATTTCAAAGGCAGGTTCTGTTTTTGGTGTTATTTTTACAACAGTGAACAACACAGACAAAGATATCCTTCTGATATTTTTACATTTTAATGATTAACATATCACTTAATCTTCACAATAACCCTCTGAAGTAGAGACATTTTACTCATCATTTTATGAAAGGAACACTTAAGGCAAAGAAAGACTAAGTAACTTGCCTAAGAGAATATAGTTATTAAACACTGGGGTCTATATTAAAATGAGGCAGTCTTTTTGCCAGAGATCATATATGTCTTATGGTGCACAATACTTCTGGAGTTCCTCTTAAATGTCTGACATACCAAGACTCTATTCAACTCTACCAGAGGACGCTGACTTTTTTGAAATTTTACATGTACAGAGAATTTTCCAATTTTGGAGTGTTCTTACAGATCCTCTAGCTAGCTTCCCTAGCAGTTGTATCTGAAAATACATCGTGCATCTCCCAAAACCAAAACATGAACACTAGGACAATAATTACCTAAACTATAGACTTTATTCTAAATTCACTGGGTTTCTTACTAATGTCCTTTTTTCTGTTAGAGGGTCTAATTCAGGGTGATGTGCTACATTTCATCATTTTGCATCCCTTTTGTGTCCTCCAATCTCTGAGAGTGTTTCAATCCCCCCTTGGGTTTCAGGACCTTGACAGCGTTGAGGACTACAGGTCAGGCATCGTGTGAAGTGCCCCTCAGTGTGAGACTGTCTGAAGCTTTCCCATGACCTGAGTGAAGTTATGGGGCGTAGAGAATACCTTAAATGGGACATCAGAAGAATTTTAAAGGGGATCTTGGCATCACACCAGGGAACACAAGATGGCAGCATGATATGTCACTGATGAAGGCCCTCCTTCTTCAAAGCCTTTTTCCAAGAGCAGATCCAATCTCTTCTCGCTGAATCACCTTGCAGGTCTGAGGCCTTTACTTTCTGATTCAGGAAATGAGAAAAGATTTTGTTCGGCTCTGGAGACACTGTACTTTTTATTGTCTTTGGGACATTATTCATTAGCACTGATTAAAGTGCCATCTGACAGGATTCTCAATGGAAACGTTCCTAGTGTCCCTTTGCATGCCTTGAGCACCCATTTTCTAACCTATTTGTGAGAAGCAAATTACTAAGTCTATTCTCTACTCACAAAAAAATAAAGAAAACAAAATGAGCAGTTGCTGTGGAATTAATTCTGTCTCCTGGTGGCTTCATCACTGCCCACTTAAAGTGATGGAGATTGAGCTCCGCCTTCCTGCTTGGGGCAAATGGCTAAGTACTTGAATACTAACCCCAAAGTTGATGGTTTAGACCTCCCCAGAGGAGGCTCAGAAGACAAGCCTGGAAAGCTGCATAGAGTCCTTCTGTTCTGCACACGTGAGCTTGTCACTGAAACCAGAGGGAAGAGCGAACCAAATCCAGACTCACAGCCATTTAGTTGATTCTGACTCATCATGACCCCAGAGGGCAGGGCAAAACTGCCCCTGTGGATTTCTCTTTTGGTTGTGGTTCAATCCTATTCTCGGGATAGATTTTTCTCCCAATAGAATGCGACTTGCTTCCAAACAACCAACCCATGAGTCTATGGTCTTAATAGCTTAGGTCAATTTCCCTGGATGTACAGCTGAGTCTCAGGTTCTCGTCAAAAGGATCTACTGAGTGAGCGCTCTCATGAAGGGAGAAAGAGGAGGCTTGCTACTCCCGTGAAGAGCTAGCCTCAGAAACTCTCAGGAGCAGCTCTACCCTCGGCTAGACAGGTGCCCTAAGTCAGAATTGCTTCCATGACGATGGGTTTGGCTTATTGTTTGCGCACGCGCGAATGTGTGTGCGCGCACATGCGCGAGCAAAGGACCAATGCCATGCAAAACAATTCACAGTCATCATTTCCATCTGACATTTCCACAGGTCCCTTAGCATCGACAAGGACAAGCCTAGTTACATCATGGTTTCCTGGTACCCATTTTGTGTGTCACAACAGGAAACATCTGTCACCCTCATGTTGTCCAGTGAAGAAACCTCTTAGCCCTTTAGTACTTCATCTCCTTCAGCCCACTCCTCTTCTTCATCTAGCTTGCTCTAGTAACTAGTGAGATTTTCTCTTCATCCCCACACTACTTTCTGGACAATGCCAACATATCTTTCCACATATATAGTCATTCCCAGAATCTGTTATTGCCTTTCAGATCTGTCTCTGATACTGTAAGGAGAGTGGTTTTTCTTATATTATCTTGGTACTCCTTCCTATAATTTTTTAATAATGTCTCTTCTCCTCTTTGGTAAAGAACAAAGTCCAGAGATATACAGGAAGTGATAACAGTTGTTAATTTTTGTACCCTCTTATGTCACTCCTCACACATTCCAACTTTCTCAGATGTATTTTTAAACCCAATTACATAGGTTGCATCAAACTCTGACCTCTTGGCTTATAAAAACTGCCTCTTCTTTTCCAAATATCTTCTCATTCTGAATAGCCTTTGCCCTACAATAACATTGGTATGTCCCCACATGGAGGAGAGAGATCTGGTTGAGCACTCGTAGGCAATGGACTGCTAACTGCAAGGTCAGCTGTTTGAAACCACCAGTCATTCTGAGAAAAATGGGGGCTTCTACTCCCATAAAGAGTTACAGTCTAGGAAAATCACAGGGGCAGTGCTGCCTTGCCTAGAGCATTGCTCTGCGTTGGCATCAACTCCGCATTTATGAGTGGGATTTTTAGTTTAGCACAGAGCAACTGCTTTATGAAGTCTGAGTTTCCTTTGCTCATATTTTAAGTAAGGAAATATCTGACCTCTTATATTCTGATGAAGATTAAAGGAAACTATTTCTAATGCTCATAGTGAACAAACAATTCTGGGTTTTTCAGTAATAAGTGTTAAATAAGTTATATATATATAAACATATAAAATACTTTGTCCCATCATTAGTAAATGAACTAATGATATTAAGAGTGTATTTAGTAGTCTCTGAAGTAGATTAATTTATTCATTCAGCTCTATGGTCAGAAAGCCAACTTGAACTTAGACTGAAAAAAAAAATCCCACAATGAATTTGAGAAATGATGGCAGCCAGATTTCATTTTTAGAAGTTATTACATGCTCAGAACTGGTCCACCAAAATGGACCCATGGCTATACCTGAGGTCAACACTGAATTTCAGATTCTGAACTAAATTTTCCTCAGAAGTGAACTTCCCTACACATAATAAAATCTCCCTGCAGCAATCTCTTGCCTACTCCTGCCGAAAAATGTTGGAAAGATGGTGTGTTCCAGCTACTGCTTTGAGAAATTTTATTATTTGGTGCCATTTGATAATGAACCAAGTTACTGCAATTAGGGAGCCTTGGCCATTTCTCCCCAAATAGAACCTTTGTACATGTCATTTTTTGTGTAGTACAGTGTTGGTGAGCAAAGAGTATTTCTTCCTAAAGTAGTAAATGACTCCATGAGGCAAAATTATGGGGTGATCTCTTACTCTTGCCAAACAGGAAGGGGAAAATGTCAGCATTTATAGCCAGAGGATTAGGAGCTCTGTAATGTGTTCTTCCCACGATGCACTTAGCAGGAAAGGCTCCTTCTAAAAGTCATTTCTATGGTATTTTACCTGAAGTAACACAAATACCTGATCACCATAAATAGGGAAAAAATAAAAGAGACCTTGATTTCTAGAAAGAAATGTACTCATTATTATAAGAAAGAACAAGAGTTATTGAATATATATAAATTGACTGAAGACTTGTCAACTGGATAAAATATCCTTTTCTGTCCATCTATTTCCACAGTGCTGCTTAATAATACAAAAAATAAGGAGATGGTAATTCTCCTTTCTCAGTAAACACAGAAAAAATATAGCTTGTCTTCCATTTTGGAAACTGGAATTTGTCCATGTAACTTCATACCCTTTCCTAATCGTGGGGTGAACACACTTTTAATGGGACAATATCAAATAATTGCCCTCTGAAGATATGGTAATAGTGCAGGATCAGACACAAGAAAACCTTAGAAAGGACTGTTTTCTGTCATCAGCTAGCTGTGTGACCTTGAACCAGCTGCATGTAGAGTGTCTCCTGCCCTCCTCAGAGTCTGCTAGTTACGGATCCCTCATCCTTGACAAAGTATCTCAGCTGTGACAATTCAAAAATTCCTCCAGCTACCTCCAGGTTTGGCCAGGAGTCCCCGGGGGATATATTCCCAGTCTGCTGTGTTTACTTCTGTGACACTGTTCTAAAATTCTCGATTTTTCACTCCTTAAAGAGATGCTTCATTCCTGGTTGGTAAAATGGATTATAAATGGATTATAATCTCGATGGACACTGGGCTATACAGACAGAGCTTCATAATGCAGAATGGAGACAGGTAAATAGGAATGATCAAATGGTACACCCAGAGGTGTTTTCTTAAGATCTTTGTCCAATTGTGCCATTCTCGGTTTTATTGATGTATTTATGATACCCAAGGGGACTGAAAGGATGCCCAACCTCACCTACTATGTTACTGTCATAGGGGTCATAGTGAAACCGGGGATTCCATTCTAAGTCCTAGAGTCTCTAGATAATGCTAGCATTAAGCACTGAGCTGCTCACTAAAAGAGTAGAGATTTGACTCCACCTGGAAATGCCACAAAACCCAGGCCTAGAAGTCCTCTGGGAGATCACAGCCATTGGCGTGCAGTTCTGTTCTGAAACCAATGGGACTGCGGCAAGTTGAAGTCCAGTCAACAAGACTGATGCCATTTTACTTGGGAAGCCCTGTGCAGAAGTCTCTTGGTTGAATGGAATCGATAATAAGTATGGAGCACATGCTATGTGTGAGGTTCCACCAAAGAGGATGCACCATGAGCTCATGAACTTCAAGTAAAAAAGTATAGGAGGTATCAGATAGAGATCAAAGAAAAGTGAACTCCTATGGACGTATGCATAAAATAGCAGGAGATCATGGGGGTAATTTAAGGTCAATTCCAGGGAAACTGGGAGGCTATTTTGGTTCTCTGAGTCTCATTACCTTGCCACTCCTCTGACTTCAAGTTCAGCTGTGCTCATCTACACAATCTCCCTCTCACGTTAACCGGGCTAACAGCTTCCTACCCTGATAATTGCTTTATATTTTCTGTTTCTGTGTTTGCTTCAATGCTGGGACTCCATTCAGCACTTAAACAAGTCCTGAGGAAGGCAGACAACAGCACCCACAACAATGCTTGACAAATAGAGGACAGTGGTGAATAAGTTTACCCAAGTCTCCTGTCCTTCATACAGACAAGACTAGAAGGAATTCTTATATCTTTATGAATGGAAGTCCTGGCAAAATTTAAGCTTATATTGTCCAGAAAAATGTCTCTGAGCCTGCAGGCTGTTATTAATTTTTCTTCTTTCCCTGTCTGTCTCCCTGCTCTCTCATGATTGCTTCCTGGGTCCATTTCCCAAATAAACTGCTTGTGGAGATTTGTCTCAGAAGCTGCTGCTTCTGCATGGTATGGGGTTGCTTTATGACTTTCATGAATCTGTTGGCTTTTATAGGACTATCTATCATTTATCTATCTATCTATCTATCTATCATCTATCTACCTATCATCTATCTATCATCTAACTATCATCGATCTGTCATCTACCTATCATCTATCTATCTATCTACCTATCTATCTATCCATCATCTATCTAACCAAATAAAATGAAACACCATTGTTATCGACACTATGCATCAGTGCAGAACCCTTCCAAAAGGTTTTCAATTATATAATCACAGAGAAGTAGATCACCAAGGCGTTCTTTTGTGTTGTTACTGGGGGAATGAATCCATCAAACTTTCAAATAATAGTAACCAAATTTAAACTATTTTTGCCACCCAAGGAGTGAGAAAGACATATTAACATAATTTATATTATACTATTGTATTAGTATAAAGGTGCATATAATCCAGGTTGGATTCATTATTATACTGCTGGTTCCCATGGATTCAATTATGACTTATCTTTTACTGATTTTAAAGGAATTAAACATTTTCAATCTTTAATGGGACCCTCAGAGTGCCAGTGTGTCTTTAGCACTATATCGTCTTCCCTGTCTGATGCATAGGTAAGTGTGCTGATGTGGAAAAAGTAAAAAGAAGTGCTTAAAGTGTGCTGAGAGTTCACCTACAAGTATCATCTTCCCTGAAACAGACACAGATCTGGTCTTCATATCTTTTCAGGACAGATTATTGCTGTAGTCAGTTTTTGTTTGTATTTTTACTATTTATCTTTATTACACACATAAATCGTGTTCGTTGTGATAAATGGGACTAATAAAGAAATATTAAGATAAAAGCACCCATTTGGCCTTACACCAACCAGCATAAACTACTAACACTTGAGCATATTTCCTGTGACTTTTATGATGATGATGATGATGATGCATAAATTAAAACATCATTCTGCTTTGCTGTCATGCGGATGGCTTCCTCCTTGCTCATTCTAGCATTTATTAGGAATGGAGAGCCATCTTTTTTGTGTGTGATGGCAAATTCCTTATGCGATCTATCTCTTCTTGCAGGTAACTTTCTGAAATTTCGCTTTGTGCATGAATAGGCTTAGATATAATAGACCTGGGGTAAATTTTCACATATTTTCTTCCATAGTTTTAACTTCTCATTCAGAGCTCCCTGCTCTTTACTCTCTCTAGTGACCTCCGGATGATTTCCCCTGGGAATCCTCCATTTCACTTACTTGTTCTTTAGTCATGTCGAGTCTACTGTTTAATCTACCCATTAAAGTCCCCATCCCACTGTAGCAGTAGTTTTCATTTCTGGACATGTGATCTTTTTTTTCTTTCAAATCTTCTATTCATCCTCCACTATTTTCATTTTTGATGGCTATGTTAATAATTTTCTAGAACACACTTACATTACAGCATTTTTCAGCAGGTTGATTACTTCTCCTTTCTCAGGGATGAATGCTTCCTCTTGTTGACCTGTCACATATCACTCTGGGTAGGGTTGCTTCAGTGCTTTGTGATATTGCCTCCAATTGGAATTATCTTCAAGGGATCAGGATAAATGCCTTAGATTATGGCAGCCTCCTTTAAGAGATGTTTCTGCTGGGAGTCAGGGTGGCCTCCTTCTTTTTTGGAGGGTCAAGGGGCATCACTGCCCTCTGGTGGTCTTGGGAGCTACCCAGCCTTGCTCCCGGAAAGCTGCTGCTGGATTTGAACCACCAAGCCAATGGGCCGCAGGCCCGTACTCAACCACTATGCCACCGGGGCTCAGTCCCTGCCTGGTTCTTTCCATCCATTCATTTAGTCCTTAGCTCAAGTTTCCTGTGTAGTCAGTGCCAGAACAGGCCCATCACTGGTAAATCTGGTGTTACCTCACACCAAAGTCCACAACAAACTTTCTGTAAAGTTCTACATAAATCTCATCATTCTGTCAGACAAATTTGTATTTATTTAAACTTTGCATTCTTCCTATTTATCCCTTAAATTTTATGATACATCTATTTACATAAAAGTTTCTTTACCTGCTGAGCCCCGGTGGCATAGTGGTTGAGTGTGGGACTGTGGCCCACTGACTTGGCAGTTCAAATCCAGCAGCAGCAAGACTGGGTAGCTCCCACAACCACCAGAGGGCAGTGATGCCCCCCCCAAAAAAAAAGTTTCTTTACCTGGAGCCACTTTAGAAGCAAAATAGATTGACTCAAGATATTTGTGAAACTCTTGACCTTGTTCAAATATTGTGCTGTACACATTTGTGTATATTCTTCTGAGGAAAGAGTACCTGGCCTAACATTTTTAGAGAGTACTCTTAAATCCCAGACAGCCTGAAAACTACTATATTAAAGACTAAAGTCTTTCTTAAATTAAATCCAGCCCTTAATAATATATAAAAGGCTACAAGTGTAAGCCAGAATTGTGAAACAATCTCTTTGTGTTTTCATGAGTCATCCACTTTGTGTTGTTTTTTTATAGCAGCCCTAGGAAATACCAAGTAACAGCCACAAGTCTTCCCCTAATCCACATTTCCCATTCTCCACCCTTGGCCCCATGAAATGTTGGTGTTGCTGCTGCTTATATTGCTGTCATTGTTGTTATGTGCCATAGAGATGAATCCAACTCATGGGATAAACTCAAGATCAAATTTTGGTTCTCATGGACTTGTTTTCATTTTCTTCAGTATCAGCCTCAATTTAAAAATGAGTAAGTGGTGGACTGTTCAATAGTCAGCCTCTGCCCTTGTTTTAGCTATTAGGGTTGAGCCTTGCCACCATCAATTCCTATAGGGTAGTCAATTTGATTTTTCTGCATTCCAACTGGAGAGATCCAAGACAAAATTTTTGTGTCTTTAAAAGGGGGTATTTTTGAAAATGAACTGTTGTCTTATAAAATTCTATTATGTGATCTCCAGCTCCATTTGTATCACCAAGACCATATTTCCCACTGTAGCAAAAAGAACTAGTCAACATTCAACCATTTCAATAGGTAGAATATGATCAAGAAGTAGTGGTACTGAAGGAAGAAATCCAAGCTGCACTGAAAGCACTAGATAAAAACAAAGCTCCAGTAATTTATGGAATGGGCTATTCATCTCATAAAACCCTACAGTGTCTATGCTAAGAACTTTTGACCACCACTTGGTGAACTGATTGGAAGAGACCCATATTTGTACTCATTCCAAAGAATGGTGGCCCAACAGGATGTGTTGATAAAGAACAATATCACTAACATTACATGTATGGAAATTTTTTCTGACAATCATCCAACAATGGTTGCAGCAGTACATTGACAAGAAACTACCAAAGATTCAGACTTGATGCAGAAGAGGATGTGGAACAAGGGATACTGTTGCTAATGCCAGATGAATATTGCCTAGAAGCAGAGAATATCAAAAAGATATTTACTTGTATTTCATTCATTGACTGTACAAAGAAATTTGATGATGTGGATCAAGACAAACTATTGGCAGCTTTGAGAAGAATGGAAATTCCAGAACATCTCATGATGCTTCTATGGAACTTGTACATGAATCAAGTGGCAATTGTAGAAACAGAGCAAAGGAATACTACATGACGACGGTTTAATCAAAAGTTGTGACAAGATTGTATTGTCTCCTCATATTTATGCAATCTTCATGCCAAGCAAATATTCAGAAAATCAGAATTATATAAAGAAGACCTAGGCATCAGGATTAGAGAGAGGAGTATTAGCAACCTGAAATGTGCAGGTGACCCACCTTGCTTGCTAAAAGTGAAGAGGACTTGAAGAACGTGCTGATGAAACTCAAGAATCACAGCCACACTCGATGTAAAGGAAACAAAAATCCTCACAAGTGGTACAATGAAAAAATGGAGGAAAGGTTGATGCTTTCAAGGATCTTGTCTTGCATGGATCTGCAATCAGTGCGCTGGAAGTAACAGTCAAGAGTCAAATTACTGGTTAGATTAGGTAGATCGAAAAATAAGATATTACTTTGAGAACTAAGGTGTGCCGGTCCCAAGCCACAGTGTTTTTCAATTGCTTGATATGCGTGCAAGTTGGACAATGAGGAAGGAAGGCTTAAAAAGAATCAATGTGTTTGTATTAAGGTGCTGGCCAAGAATATTGAAAGTACCATGAACTTCCAAAAGAACAAGTATTTTTTTCTTGGAAGAAATACAGCCAGAATTCTCCTTAGCAGCAAGCTCAATGAGGTTTTGTCTCCTATGCTTTGGACATGTTATCAGCAGAGACGAGTCTCTGGGAAAGAACATCATGCTTGATAAAGTAGAGGTGCAGAGAAAAAGAAGAAGGTCCTGACAAGATGGATTGACTCAGTGCCTGCAATAACAACCTCAAACATAACAATGGGGAAGACAGCGCTAAACTAAGTGATATTTTATTCTGTTGCATATAGATTCACTTCCCTATGGAACTGATAAGAAGGCACCGGACAACAACTAACCCGCGCCCCCCCCCCCTAAAAAAAAAAAGCATAGCCTTGTAACAGCAACAACAGAAAGCACTGCAGAATTATAAGAACAATTTGACAAACTCATAGCATCGGAAGGGAATTTAACAATTGGACACTGCTAAAAGACATCTGTGGTTGAGTCTTCACAAGCTGTATCTGCTCCTGTTGTGATTGGTAGATTCTATCAAGTAGGCTTCCACTCATATTAACCCTCCACTTAACAGAACAAAAGCATTGTGAGGTCCTGGCCCACTTACTAATCATTGCAGTTTAGAGTTCTTGTGGTAGCCCTTGCCCCTACTCATCCGTTGAAGGTCTTCTTTTGAGGTCGATGATCCACTCTACTAACTAAGCATCAAGTGCTTCTCCAGGCACTGGACCATCCTGATACCACATTCAATATGATGAAAAAAAAATTGCCATCCTCCTTGCTTCACAGCAGCATTTGGATTTTGCTTCTTTCAAAACGAATTCTTTCTTCTTCTGAGAGGATCCAGCATTTCCCATATCCTTCACTAACACCATAGTTCAAAGGCATCAACTCATCTTGAGTCGGACCATATTTCCCATCACATTTGGAGATCCTATGAAGGAAAACAATTTCCTCCACCTCACCCTGCTGGTGGGTGACCAATTTAAATTCACCCCCGGCCACAGAATCCATCCCAATGCACAAGTCACCCAACAGAGACTCCACTCTGCTTTCATCTCCCCCCAAAACCAGAGCACACTTCAGTGGAGCCTTCTTCCTGCTAGCAAGAAGTAGGAAAGAGAATGCAAACTAGGAGTTATTTCTTTAATATACATAATTCATTTGGTTGCATACTCTCCCCTCCTCAGCAGCAGTTAGTTGCTATTTTTCTGCACCTGTTAATGACTTCGGGTTTGTGTGGGGGCGGATTGGGCTTGGCGGACCACACACGGGTTGTCACACTGTCAAGGATTCCTCCATTAACAAGCTGTCAATATGCTGCCAACAGCCGCCATTTGGTTTGCTCAGGGAACGGGAGTTGTGGTGTGGAGACTTGGCTCGATCATTTAGAGGAATTTAAAAAAATAATAATAAGGCAAGAGGCAGATGTCTTCCAGTCTGTTCCTCCACAACAGACTTGGAGAGATGGCGTGGGAGGAGGCAGGAGGAGGACTTTTAAAATAAGTGTAAAAAAGGAAGAAGTAGGCATGGAGTGATGAGGGGTGAGAGATGTGCTTCACAAGGAGCTCTCGGCTTCTGCAGGTTTGCATTGGGGCAGATTTCTAACAGCACTGAAAACACCTATGTCCTCTCCCCACCCTGGGCTTCTCCAACTCAAATATTCAAAGTTGTGGAAAAGCTGTGGTTTAGAGTTTTAAAGTGAAATATGTCATTTGCCGGCAACCTTTTCAAAGTCCCCTCGTGAAATCTAGGGAAAATCTGCCAGTCAGCTCAGGCGCTTCCTGGGGCCACTGTCCTTTCAGGGTAATTAGGGAGATTAACCTCAGAGTTGACAGGCCCTCTCAGCTCACTGCTGAACAAGATTGCTCAGGGAAATACCATATTTCCAGAATGCATCAAGTGAGGGGAGAGAAAAGCCCAGCTTTTGAGCAACTACATTAAGAGCATAGCATTCAATAAAAAATGTTTTGCACCTGTAGCCCCAGACACTGCATCTGCCTCACTAAATACAACTTCCAGCACCTGTGCCCTCTAAAATATGCTTGAATTCTTTCCATCCAATAAGACTTCACAATCAGCCCCACATAAAGTCTTTCTCTTCCTAAGATTGCATTGAAGCTGACCTTGTTATAAAAATGTAGTCTCAGTATTAAAGTTTCAGGAATTTTTTATATGTGCACATCGCCCAAATCCTGCTCCCATTTGCAGTTCACTGCAATAAATGACACTATTATTTAGTCCCAGTGAGTCACTGAAAAGCATTAACTCAAATGTTGTTGTTCTTCTTCTCCTTGGCTACCTCTCCTGCCTCCATCAAGTTACCCCTGACTTCTGACAGCACAATGTCCAGTGGAAGGAAACACTGCCTATGACTGACTGTGGATCTCAACTAGTTTATGAATAAGAATTTTCAAAAGCAAGTTTCCTGGATAGTAGGATCACTGAAGGCATGAACAGATGCTTTCTCAGTAGAGGAATCTTTCTGCATGTTTGGAGCCCATGTCAATGTTCCTAACACCTAGAGAGAGAGAAAGAAAGAGATAAAGAAAGAAAGAAAGAAAGAAAGAAAGAAAGAAAGAAAGAAAGAAAGAAAGGAAGGAAGGAGGTTGGAGAGTTTCGAACACTTGTGTTCCAGCTGGATTCATTCCCTGTATCCATTTGGATGTCATTAGGAAGAATCTAGAAAGCAAATAGACAATAGTTCACAGCTTCTCCCATATATTAACTCAAGTTTGTTCCCAAGATCCTCTGCTTTCCGGCATTGGTGCCTCGTTGAGATGTCCTATAAGATTTTCTCTTCTAAAACTCTAGATTCTACCTAGGGAGGAAGGCTTGAGATGTCAATCTGACCTTAACTTTGATTCCCATTTTAGTATGGCTGCCAGCAATCCCAGTGGTAGCTTTTTTGGAAGATTACCCTGACTTCCAGGTAAAGCACGAGAGCCTATATTAAGGAAAAGTGTAAGGTCAAAGCCAGTCTGCCACCTAGTTCCCATTTTTTGAATTTATACATCACCTACTACAGCTTTGGGACTGCAACTGCAGAATCAAATAGTTAAAACATTGCCTTAAAAGTCTAAATACATCCTATTTGGCTTCTTGAAAAAAAACTTCATACAAAACACCTACCTAATCTAGATAAAGTATTCAAACTGTAGTTGTAAAGGGGGGACGAAGATATAAAAAAATTATTCAGATGATGAGAGAGAATTCATTCAGAGACATGGTAACTACACTTCTCTTGATCACTTTTCTGCAATGGTCCTTTTCCCACATAGAGACATCCACAAGTACTGGGGCCTCAAGAGGGGCAACTGCAGGAAGTGCACCTGCAAAGAATCTCCCTTTTCAAGTTAGATTGTTTCCATATCAGAGTCTTGTCTCTGGAGGCAGAAAATAGAAGTCTATCAAGAGAATGGGTAACCACAAGCCAACCAACAGTCATATTTGAAAATGGAATTCACATGAGTGTAGCTTGAAATTATCCAAGCCAAGAATTTCATTTAAACTAGCTGGAACCTCAGAGCATCACAAAAGCCAATACAAATTCTTTCTGAAGGGATTAACCTTATATATACAAAAGCCTCAAGGAATTTCCACTGACAATGTTTCAGAGAAGATGAGCTAGTGATAAAAAAAAATTACTTAACACATGCAAAAAAATGACACACTTAGAGGGAGTCAGCAAAGAGCAAAATCCATTCTTCAAATCATAGCAAAGTGCCAGTGGCTAACACTTAAAGATCCCTTGGTGCTAGATACCTTTTTAAGGAATTTGCATATATTAAATCATTTAACTTTTCAATAGCCAAATGAATAGCAATTTTAACCTCATTTTTTTAAATAAAGTCAAACAAGACATCTTAAGATTTTAGAGTGATAGCATGAAGAATCTAGAACATACACACTGCACACATACTCTATGTGGGATGTATTTTAAAAAGTAAAAGAAAATAAAAGCACACTGCCATTGAGTTGATATAGGCTTATTGATAGCCTACGGGAAAGAATCGAACTTCCCCCGTGGGGTTCCAAGATTGTAATTCTTTATGGGAGTAGAAAGCCTGGTCTTTTCCCCTCAGTGCTGGTTGTGGTTTAGAACTGCTGACGTGACAGTTAGCAGCCCGACGTGCAAGCACTTCACCAGAGTTCCTTAAAGAAGTTAAATAGATGATCGAGATTAGAATGATAAAAATAAACAAGCATATGTGAAAAATAACTCAAAGAGAAGGTGAAAATGTAATGGGTAACAAATGAAAACTCATAGGGTGGGTTAGAAAACAGATTAGACATAGTGGAAGTGAGAACTGTTGGACTGGAAATGGTTTCAGAATGGAAATAGAATTACTTAACTGGAAGACGTACCTATAAATAAATAACCCAGGGGTGGCTCGGCCCAGTGGTGGATAGCATTGTAGCCTTCTGTGAAGGAACAAGTGGTTTGATTTAGGACAAAGCTCCTTGTGCGCAGTCTGTCAGGGGAAACTTGCACGTAGCTAATGATTTTAAGCAAGTTTCAATTGAGCTTTCAGACTAAAATGGACGAGGAAGAAAGGGCTGGCCATCTACTTCTAGAAATGAATCAATGAAAATCCTGGAAAGAAAGAGAGAGAGAGAATCCTATGTCGCACAATGGTGGGAACTGCACCTGATCGGGGGACAGCACAAGCTGGAGTGACTTTTTTTTTCCAATATACATAGAGCTGAGTCAGGGGATGACTTAACAGCAGCTAATAAGAGTAAAGAACTATAGAACAGAAATGAAAAGTTTAAAAAATGTGGAGCAAAGTAGGAAGGCCTACAACACGCCTATTTTGAATTTTGAAAGAAGTAAATGTGTTAGAATATAAACAATCTATGGTAAGATAATGACTTAAAATGTTTCTGAACTGATAAAAGGCATGATTTCTCTGAACCTTAATTTGAGTAGGATTTTTTTTAAAAGATGCAATGTAATGGGACTGCTAAACATCAAGTAACAGAGAAAGTCTTTAAAGGTCCATAGAGAAAAATCTTACCTACAGAATAATGGCACTTAGACAGATGGCTGATTCTCAGCAGCAACAATGGAAGTCATTTCAAGTACTAAAACAAAATATCTATGGAGAATTTTATAACAATCAAGACAATGTTTAAAGATTGGGAGAAAATAAAGACAGTCGCAGACCAAAAAAAAAAGCATATGTTCCAAAAGATCCTTACTAAAAGAGCTTCTAAAGCATATACTTTGAAGAGGAGCAAAATGATTTCTACTGGAAATTTCACTTAAAATATTGAACAAGGAAAATGGCATATTTCTCGATAAAGTTAAGCAAAGTTGACTGTATAAAGTAATATTAATAATATCCTGTTTTATAGTAACATGTAAACAAGATAAAAGATGTAATTAGGCTATACTATAATAGTATCCTGGGGGGTAAATTAAGAGTTTTATTGACAGATATTTCACATATTATACAGTTTAATTGTTTAAACATATTGAGAAGAGTTGTACAATTTCAGAACATTTTATTCTTATACTTGTTGTTAGCTCCCCACTTCCCGACAACTTCCCCTGCCATATCCCAAGGTAATTATTAATCCAATTTTACTGTCTCTATAGATTTACCTATCTTGAATACCACAAAAAAATCATACAAAACACAAACAAGAAGCAAACAAAAAACCAACAGCAATGACAAAATAAAACAGAGAAATCCCCAATCAAAAAGAAAGCAGCAAATATTAACAATCCAAACAACTTCAAAATGGGTCAAAAAAAGGAGGACTGGCCAGTCAGGATGTAGTGAGGTAATGAAAAAACATACAACTTCCCTCTAGTTCTTAGATGCTTCCTCTCCTCAACTATCATGATCCCAAATTCTACCTTACAAATCCAGTTAGACTAGAGAATGTACACTAGTACAGATGGGAACTGGTAACACAGGGAATGCAGGACAGATGGACCCCTCAGGATCTGTAGTGAGAGTGGCGATACCAGAAGGGTGGAGGGAGGGTGGGGTAGAGAGGGGGAGCCAATTACAAGGATCTACATATAGCCTCCTATCTGGAGAATGGACAGCAGAAGAGAGGGCAAAGGAAAACATCAGGCAGTATAAGATATGAAAAAATAATAATTTATAAATTATCAAGTGTTCATGAGGGAGGGAGGAGCAGAGAGGGAGGGAAAAAGATGAAGAGCTGATGTCAAGGGCTCAAGTTCAAAGCCAATATATTGAGAATGATGATGGCCACAGGCATGTGAAGGTGCTTTGCACAATATATGTATCTCTGGATTGTGATAGGCATTGTATGAGCCCCCAATAAAATTTTTTATTAAACATAAATAAATAAAATGGGTGCAAGGGGAATTCAAATGATAAGTATTCCTTTTTAAACTAGCTATATCTTCCATGGATTGCTAAGAGAACAAACATATCTGTCTTAAAAGAAATACAACTAGAACATTCCTTAGAGACAATGAGAGTTTGTCTCATGTTCTTTTAACATGTTTTCAGGAGAGATCTATCCTTACATAAGAATATCATGCATGTAAAGTGGAAGGACAGTGAAAAAGAAGAAGCCCTCAACAAAATATACTGACACAGTGGTTTTGACACAGTGGCCGCAACAATAAGCTCAAATATAAGAACAATTGTAATAATGACAAAGAACCAGGTGATGTTTCACTGTGTTGTCATGGAGTCACTATGGGTCAGACCCAACTTACCAGCACCTAACAATGAAAACATCGGCCATAGTCTTCTTTGCAATGCTCTCTGTCTGATACCAAGACCTTTAACATCCCTCAACTATGGTCAGAGAGGATTCACCAAAGGCTTAATCCATGTGGGGACCCTGAAAATCAATAGCTATAAGCCCCCTACTCTAATGGTTTTAGGCTTCCACTGTTGTCCATAAACTTTTGTAAACTGGGTGTTCAAATTTAAACTCTGACATAGTTCCCTTCTACAGATTTGGATTTTATTATTTATAATCCTTTAATAACACAAGGAAATGTTTGACAAATATTTTACATTTCCTATACTTCAGAGGGAAAAGTAAAAGCTATTTAATTTTTGGCATTGTTAAATTCCAGGGGTAATTAAATTAGAAGAAGAATATGTAACTTCCCATATAGTGCAATGAAAACATAGAGAAGGAAGGATACCTCACTCAGTTCAAAAGGAAAAGAAACTCATAACTTGGAAATGAGCACTTTAAACTAAGTGATGAAAACAAATTTAAGTGTATCAATAATATAATCATAATAAGTAGAACTGGATAAATTAAGCCCCCTAAATTAAAGATAAGGATAGTCAGAAAGAATGATATACCTAAAACATGGATGCCGGGAAAGAAGAGGAAGAAGAAGAAGACGACAAAGAAGGAGAAGGAGAAGAAAAAGAGGAAGAAGATGAAGAGGAGAAAGTGGTTCTAACAGAGAGATGACATCGTGTGAAAATGGAAGCAAATGAGTCTATAAAGAATACCAAAATTGCCAGAAGGCACAGAAGCTGAGGGAACAAAGTAAGGCCTTCTCCAACAGGTGACACCTCAAATTAAGACTTTGATCTCTTAAATTGAAAATAGAATGCTGAAAATAAAATAAAATCTTGTTCTTTAAAGCCAAAAATGAAACCTGAAAGTTAAATGGGGAAAGTTGCAATGGCTCAAGAATAAGACAGCACAATACAAAGTAAAATCTAAGGCAGAAAGCATGTTTAAAACCAGTGAGGAATAAAAAAATTAAATTCGTGAGGATAATGATGAAAATATCACTCTCCATAATTGATAAATCAAATAGAAAAAATCAGTTGGAAAATAATGTTTTCAATCTATAGTCCAAAAATGAAAGAATACACATTGTATTCAATAACAGGTTAGTTGGCAGCTAGGTGGTAAGAGTACGTTTTAAGAAAATTTTAAGATTTAGTGAAGAAGATGTCAAAAATTACCATAGCATTTTATCATAACCAGAATTAAGACAGTAGACATGAGAATAAAGAGAGGCAAAGAACTTTACAAAAACCAGGGAGAATAGACATAGAATTGGGGAATGTGAGTATTGAGTGTGAGACAGATAAAAAAAAGAGAGAGATCTACTATGCAGACTGAAAAAATGTATAGAAATTTATTTTCCGAGTCAGGAAACAAGTAGTAAGGAGGACTTGAGTTCTATGTGGGACATGATTATATTGAAGTGGGGGGGGGGTACAGCAAAGTTTCAAATACCCAGGTGATTTTGTGAACAAGAAAACAGGGAGGAAAACCTCAAGGATGGATGCCAGAGTCATTTTAAAAAGGGAAGTCTTTGATGCCTGATACCTGATCCCTTCGACATCTCGTGATCACACAGGCAGGTGTGCTTCTTCCAATTTG